>JAQGBH010000628.1:0-46122 GCA_034698265.1 Sminthurinus aureus
TTTTGATTTTGGATCTCAACTTGTTGATAGCCCATTTTAAGAGTTCGGGTCACAACCGCTGGCCAAAACTGGAGGATGGAAAAATCGTAAATTGGAGTGTTTTGCATGTCAAAAATGTGAAAGGCACAGGAGGGCTCGTGGATAACAGCATCATGAAGAAAATGATTCAACTCGGAGCTAAATTGTGAATTCGGTCTCTCGTCTGCACCCAGTCTCATCTGCCCTTCAACTTGGTTCAGATTCCAATTCAAATTGATCAGAATGGAAAAAATAAAGAGAGCTCTAATTTTTGATTCCTCCATCTTGCCCATCCCAAATATATCTGTTTAGTCACTGGTTACCCGGTTACAAAGACATAAAACGGCACATGAAATTATCCGTATTCCTATTTGCATGTCAAATGTCAAAAAATATGGAGCAGATGGAAGCTACTTTAATCAAGACAAGAAATGTGCACATTTATCCATAAGCCACATAAAATCCTCCATTTGATCACGCAGTGCAGAATGCAGTCAAGTTTCAAACGGAACAGGAATAAAAATTCTAAAGCAACTCAGCCCAAAAGCTGTACATTGTACATAAACAGGCAAAGCAAACCATTTCAACTTACCTTGAACTTTTCAACTCAATCTTGTATTTTATTTCAGGTGGCGGAGAAGCACGAAAGACAAAAGGTGGTTTGACGTGAAATAAACGTAAAATATGAATAACAAGTTTTGTTTAATGCATTCTTATAGATATTTTAATCTTCTGACGAGTTTTTCATGTGTTTTTACTTCTACATGTTACGTTTTACCGTTTCACCGTTTCACCGTCAACTGAACCTCGACAATTTGAATATATCAGGGTTATTGTAGTCGCTGATGAACGTATCGTAGATCGTAGACTAAATTATGATTTAGACATTTATTCAAAGCAAAACATGTAGTCTGTTATTGTCACACCAACTTGCACAACTGCTCTTTTAAAACTGTTGCAAATAAATTCCCACATTGGTTCAAAATATTAACAACTAATATTTAGTATACTATATTTTATTAGATACTTTTTCATTAGTTGTCTTTGTTTCTTACAAACAGAGTAGTCAAATGTTTGGTATTTTTTTGATAATTTTTAATTTATCATAATTATTATACTTATTGTTTTGTCAAGGTATCAAAGTGGAGTTAAAAATAGTGTGACCCGGGTCATTGCTGCAATCGGCGCCAATTAACTGTTTTTTAAATTGCTCCTGTCCGGATTTGATCCAGCTGAGTCTTTCATCACAAATCAGGGGATTTCCCGAGAGCCAAAGGATGTTTTTCGGATGAGCGTCGAGAAAAGGCTGGAAAATCTCTGATGGTAAAGTTGTTATTTGGTTAGAATGTAAGTCGAGGGACGTTTGGCGGCCAGTTTGAGTGATCCCTGAATTTGGATGAAATGAATTCTCATCCAATTGATTTCCTTCAAGATCCACGCGATCCAGAACGTCAAAGTAAAATACATTTTCTCCGATCCCGTCAATGTTGTTGTCTCGCATATAAATCTGTGTAAGACTTGGAAAGTCTTTAAAACTCAAGCTATACAAACTTCCACTGATATTACATGAAGATAAGACCAAACTCGTGAGATTGGTAAATGCAGAAAGTCCTGCGAGAAATTCAAATTCGGATTGACCTTCATCACCATTGTTGTTTTGGTTTACGGTAACCTCAATAGCAGTAAATGTGGTCATTGTATTTGAGAAATATTTGAAAAAATCCCCATAGTCATCTCCATGTATAAGAATGTTGGCAAGGTAAAACTTGTCAACGTGTATTGACCCGTGATCCCGAGGATTTCCAGAGGTCACCCATTGGGTCAAATTGTAATTGTAATTGATAAACAAATACTCCATTCGACTTCCATAAAGTGGCGCCAAATCCAATTGAGTTAACTCTGTGCCACCTAATGAAAATTGGGAAACGCCTACTCCGCGATCCTCTGGAATTCCATTGGCTCTACGAACTTCTCCAAATAATTTTTCAATGCTCGTCTGATTTACCATAGAGCCGTGACAAAAAATTTCAGTTTTGGAGGAATCCGTTCTGCAGGTGCATGGTGAAATTGTTGAAGCGACTGGACATGCTGATGCTGAAATAAATGGTCGACAATGAGAAATTTCAAGTTTTAACAATGTCAAATAGAATAATTTAAAAAATTCCGATTCCAATTCCAATTCAATAAAATTCAAAACTTACCTTCGATCGGCGGTTCTGGTGTCGTTGGTAATTCCGTTGTTGTTGTTGTCGTAGTTGGACTTGTTGTTTCTTTGCTTCTTTCCCAACGGATTTCAGCTGATTCTCCGGAACCGGAACCGAAATTTGAAGCTCCCGCGTAGATGAAAACAACTAATTGTGTCGACAACTTGCTCAAGCTCAAAGAACCAGGGCGGCCGCAAAACCTATGAAAATTCACAACCAATCACAACTTAAAACTACACAAATTTATGAGATTGGAAACTGTTTGTTTAAGTTGAATTGAATTGAATGACTCACTCTCCCGCCAATCTCAGTTTCCCGGTGCTCGGTATAATTTCAAACAGGCCAAAATACGAACATTCACAAAGGGATTTTTGGCTCATTCCAGATTTTCCTGAGGATTTCAATTTGGAAAGACAAGAAGAGTCGAGCTCAACATTGACCTCTGCATTCAAACTCCCACCTCCATTAATTCCAAGTCCAACTCCTGCGTCCAGAATCCAAACGGATTTTTGAAGCGGGTAAAAGTTTTTGAAATTATACCGCCCTTTTTCCCCATCGCCTGAGGTAAAATAGTTGGTTGAAGTAAATTCCACGGGAAGAGCTTTCGAACCGTTGACTTTTGAATCGGTATTCGATTCTATGTTTGAAAATTGTTCAAGACGAGACCAACTCAAGACCAATTTTGTCGGGTAATTTTCAAATTGATCCAGATTGAGTTCGCTTTTTAAAGTGACGATAAAAATCTTCCCGCTCAATTCCACCGCTGAATTTATTTGTGTGCTGTTCCGTCTACAAAAAAAAACACAAAGTTAAAGGAAAATGGAGCATTTTAGAAACCAATAAAATAAAGTAAATTATAACTATTGATATGTGATTTACGTGATTGGCGTGTTCACAGGGTCCGTGGGCTCGCCTTCAGCATAGAAATTGACCACGGAATTTTTGTCCAAATCCTCGAGCTTCAAACTGACTCCAGCGCCACCTGCCCTCAGCAACTTGATCATCCAAATGCAAACAGAAGATCCGTTCGCATCATCAAAATCAACATTGGAATTTTCTCGGTGGAATTCAACTTCTCCGGCGTCACCCTCAAAAATCCCACCACAAACCGAATTTCCTGGAAAAATTATTTTACATTGAGATCAAAATTTGAGACTCCTTTTCTGGAAAATGCCGTCCTTAAAATAAAATACATGAACAAATTAATTCAAAGTAAATTATTTTAAAATTTTATATTTACCGCCAACTAAATCCAGTTGAACAAGAGAACCGATGACCAAAATGACTACACCGAGCTGAGAAAAAATACTCATTTTTATCTACAGATTCCAGCAATGATTTTCCTCGTTAAAATTTAAAGTGAATCTTTTGCTACTGCTTTGAAGGTTGAATATTGATGATTGACTATCTAACAGAATTGTTTAGTGGTCTGTATAAATTTTAAAATAAAAGCCAGGAGTTTCGTCCCAAGGATAGAAGAGATAAGGAAGTGAGAATTTGGAACGTTGTGGAATATTTTATACAGCTCTTTTATATTATTATTACAAGTTCAATTGATAGCAAAAGTTTTGAGTTTTGAGTTTTGAATATTCTTGACAAATTGATCAATCAACGTCAAACTTCAAGTGTCTAGGTTCTAGATTCAAATGTCAAGTTTTATCTGTAAATTTGGATACCACTTGTAAATTTTAATTACAATTTACGATTTCGGATGAACTCATTGTCAATTCTCCTGTGTCAATTTAGCTGGATGAACAAGGAAGAGCAAAACAGCAGAAAAATGAAACAACATGTGCAAATAACAAATACATATGATTGACGCTCTTGAACCAAATTATTTTACGGAGAAACTGTCGCCAGCCTGTTTATTTGATCAATCATTCGTTGTCATTAACCAATGTCAAAATCCTTCGTCAATCGTCAATGGTCAATGTCGAATGGAATTTATCTCTTCTCTCTTCACTATTCACACATTTCATTTGTCTTTTGCTTTCGTATTCTGCAGACATTTTTCTCCCATTCTCAAGTGCCAAACGACAAAATCAAAAATCAACAGGCAAAAATGAGTAGATAAAAAAGTACTGAATGGATAACTTTGTTGGTTTTCATGCACACGGTAATGATGCACAAAAGTTCGATTATTTTGTATCAATTTACACTGCAAAATCGAAATTTTGGAGCATAAAAGATGTGGAAATTCCTCTCAAATTGCATAAAAGAATGTTTTACGTTGTGTAGCAACATGTAATATTTTTAGTTGAATACTTTGGTGAAGAATGATGACATTGCAAGTTTTAGCATTTGAGGCACTTGAAAAGTCACAAGAAAATATAGGCAATCGACAAGGCTGTCAAAATTAAATGTAAAACTGCGGATTTTTGCTCAAACAATCTAATCGGTTCAATAAAATTTTTAGAAGCTAAACTAGCTTTTAACAAAGTTTGACTCATAATTTTGATGTGAGAATAAATAGATTTTGCTAGGCAAATTGGATTTGTGACCTTTAAATACTAAAGGGAAAAAACCAGGTTGAAAATGTGACCAAATCACCAATTTTGGGGAAAAACTGGTAAACGACAAATGGCCATTTTCAAAAACGTTTTACAGTTTACTCAATTGCCGATTGTTGAATCTTGTATGAAATCATTTGACTGCCGAATCAACTTTGGACTAATGAGATGTTGAACACTTGAACACTCGATTCATTTTTTATGCATATATTACATGTTTTCTCTTCATCTGTATTAACATGGACATGGTTATTCATGGTTATTCAAGTTGTTGTTGCATAAATGCACAATTCACAATTTACACAAGAATATTTTGCACCTATTTTCAAGTGGCTTCCTGAAATTTCCATTCAAGTACTTGTACTTTACAAGTGTTGGTCATATCACATTTTGTATTTAGAATTTAGAATTTATAGCAATGTTACAATTTTTTATTCGTTAACTGGACTCTTGATGATTGAGGTTGAGAATTGGAAAGAAATTAGTCTACGTTCTAAAGTAATAATAATTATTTTTAATGGTGTTACAGGAATTTAGTTACTCAATATTCAACTCCTCACAGCACAATTGTTTTTCTTTTAAACTTCTCAGAAGAGCCCTTCACTTTTCACAAAGACAGGAGAGCTCTGTTGGTTTTTTCAAACGGAAAGTTGAAACTCGGGAATTGTGAGCCATTGTCAAATTTGCCGTCAGAATTACTTTTCCATTTCATCAGGGCGAACAGTACAAACAGTCGATAACTCCAAGTTCCAGCTATAGAAAAAACAGAAGGAATAAATAAATTCAAAAATAACATGAGCGGTTAACGGTAAACGGCCCATTTTCATTGTAAATACCTAATTGTAAATCAACATCCCAATTTAACGTTGATCAAAGATCAAAGATCAAAGATCATGTTTACTGAAATAGGTTTAATTTTAATTGGAGCGTTTGCTCAATTAATCGCTGCAGTGTTCCCATTGAATTTTGATTTAGATTTAAAATATCAGAGTAGTTACGTGGACCTGTCCCAAATTTTAAGAGAAATGACTTCAAGTTGGCTGTACATCACGGAATACGAAGAAATGGTCGACTACTCTCAGTTTTCTATGCCTTTGGTCATCAAATCCAATACAACTTGTCTCATCTCCGCTCCCACGGCAAAATGCAATTTACTCTCTGCATCCGCACTGATGAATGTCAAGGCGATTGAGAAGAAAATAGATGTGGTTTCACAGTCAAAGTTCCTTTGTAATTTTGTTCATTTTATTTTCTCCCCCAAAAAAAATGCAAGACTAAAGGTTAACCGAAAGTGGAACAGTTACGAGCGCTTTTCCGAGTGTCATTTGAGAATCAAACAATTTTCAAGCAATTTTGACCTTGAGCACTGTGAAGGTGCAAAGATGCATCCGCAAATGCTCTTTGTTTTCGTCTCCGACTTGAAGAACCGAATCCAAGATCAAGATGAATATCAAGATCAAGAGTCTCGGATTTGTTGGATCCCAAGTTTTCCCATTTCCCAGCATTCAAATTTGGATCAAGAGCAAAGTTATGCCATTTTGGAAAAACAACTGTGGTGCCGCGGTCATGACATTGGGAAACAGGATTTTTCCGTCGAGTTTGTAATCGTGGTGAAAGAAAGGCGGATAAAAACACAACAGAATAAACATCAAAATGGAAACACTTTTGTCCTTTCACATGGTTGGTACGTCCACGACAGCTCAATACTGAAAAACACTTTCATTCACGTCCAATTCAACTGCTCTGTAGAATCTCAATCGAATTCAAAATCAAATGCGGAAGCAAAATCAGATCAAAATTGTACGGATGAAATGAAAAGAGCCTTTAGAACCGCAGAGGTCCGTTTCAGTTCAAAACAGATAAGTTTATCCACATTTTGGACGTACGGACTCAAAGAAGATCAGAATCCGTTGATGAATCACACGGTTGAATTTCTTCTAAACTCGTGGAACAAAACCACACGTTACGACGAGGATGATGAAAGCTTCAGCAGAGCAAACTTATGGCTCCGGAATTTGTTACAGCCACATGAACAATTTCCCTCTCACAAAGACGGACTTCAATTCACGGTCATTGACGAACAAACTTACAATTTTATCACGAGTGACGGCGTCAACCAATTGAAAACGGGATTTGAGATTTATTGGACGCCTTTTGATTTTTCAGTGTGGATTGTCCTCTTCAGTTGCTTCATTTCTACCATTTTCATTGTAGCTGTTTCTGTCTGCACTTCAAGTCGAACGAGAATTTGTCAAGCTGGAAACATCTCCACCGGTATTTCACTTCTCCCTGATTTTGTTCTCTGGCTCTTTCGAATTTTGATGGAACAACCGGATGAAAATCCTCCAGCTACAAAAGTCCAAGCTGAATTCAAATCTCAGACAAAGTCAAGGAAATCTGGAATTTTTGGTGTAATTTTCATGAGTTGGCTCATCGCTTCAATTTCCCTCCTGAATGAATATCGCGGAGTTTTGCATGCAGATTTTGCTGTTGAATATCCATGTGAAACCACCTGGAAATTTTCAAGACAGTTGGTCGACCCCACAAAAGGAGGGCTGTTTCACGTCTACTACAGTCATTTCCGATTTTCAATGGAACAAGAAATCTTTTTAAACCCAGAACGACAAAGCATGTTCGAAGACCTCTACTTTCCTCCTCTTGCCGTCTTTTTACCTTACGGAAAACGGTTGTGTGAGCTTTTGCCAGTTGCTGAAAAATGCTCAGAGGAAGATTGTGGAGGATCGTGGATTTCTACAGACTGTCGTCATGACGTTCCGGTTTGTCGGGATTTTTACCAAGCTGTGGAAATATTAAATCACTCAGCTGCCGTGAATTCTTCACGATCTCGAATCCAGCAGTTGATTCACAAAGAGCTGCAAAGACCAAAGACAGCTTTTCTCTGTCCATCTCAAGACTTTGACTACTTTTGGCCCATATTTCAAGAGGAAATGGAAAAGGATCCAAAGTTGAAGCTTTCCCACAACAAGAAGATTGAACAAGCGGATGATTCATTCATGGAGGTTCGGAGCTATTCTTGTCCACTGAGCCTGACAAAACACCGACCGGGATTTATCGCTCAAAGATTTGAGAGACTCCAGAGCTCTGGGATTTTTCCATTGTGGGAGAAAAATATCACAGATTCTATCAGAAACACGAATACAAATACGACTGTAAATCTAAGGGCGAGTCGACATGAAAAAATTTCATATCAACAAATCTCATTTCAAAATTCAGAGTTTCATTTGGTATTTGTTCTGCTTTTTTATTGCTTTGCTTTTGACCTCATTTGTCTGCTCTTTGAACTGCTGAGACCAAATCTAATTGCAAGTATTTCAACTGTTTTCAGAGTTGCTCTAAATCTTGAAAACAGAGTCAAGTTTGGTGTTTCTTATTTCACCCAGAATTTTGAAAGGGTTTTATCCAGTTTGAAAAACATTTGGTAAATAATTGAAAATGTTTAGTTTGTCTGAAAAACCTTAGAATTCGTAGATTTAGACTTGAAGCATTTTTTCTTGTGTTTTGTGCCCCGTTGAAAAAAACAAAAGAGTTTTAATTCAATAGTACTTTTTTGTGCTTATTTACTCTGTATTTAGTGTTTAATCTACCTTTTCAAATAGGTTTGAACGGATTTTGCATTTGTTATCCATTTACAAAAATAAATATTCACTATTCGCGCATTTCCTTCCATTTTGTAATCCTGGGTTTGTTGACATGCCTATTTGCTGTTTGCTGTTTGCCGCTGCTGTGGTGATGTTCCAGTTAAAAATTAAAACGGATTCAAACTCATACACGGGAAAAAGAAAAGACTGACATGGGAAGTTTTTCAAGTGCGCCCTCTGGATCCGGCTGAAACTTTGCGCACTTGTTCCTCCCATCCCACCTACTAAAACCCTAAGGGGAATTTTCTGTATCTTTTGATTTCGAAATTTTATGAAATTTTAACAAAGCAAGAGGAGGAACTGTCCCTGTTTTCGTTATCATCCACCGTTGAAAACAAGGCTGAAAATTTTCCAGCGCCACTGTCAGTAAAGCAGGAAAATTCGTAACCAAAACTTCGAATTTGGTCACAACTTGGGCAAAAATAGATGCCCATTTTGATGGCGGTATTTTTTATTCTATTTTCAGTTTGGTTTTGGTTTTGAGGCAGACCCTTGTTTTTGGTTTTAGTTTCATAGAAAAAGTAGAAAAGTGGTGCTCTCGTCGTTTTAGTCCAATCAGTGCTAATGTCCATTATCAAAGTCTTATTGGAGTCATATTCTGTTCCGATTGGTTCACTTGGACTCCACATGCCTTTTAGTGATGCCTTTTCTGCAAATGCTATGTGCATTTTGAATCCCTCGCGAAGTTGCTTTGCCCACTCGTACTCCGAATACAGCTGGAACAGTTTCAAGACTCTTGCCGCTTGACTTTCGTACCAATTGTACTTATTTTCCCCGTCGTCTTCCTCTGGATCGTAATCATCTTTTCGCAGTCCGAAATTTCGGTGGGTAGCAGAATGATGCTGACGAAGCACTTGATTTCTCTTCTTCGATCCCCGCGCTCATGGAACCTCATCTCCGGGTAACTTTTCGCGTAGAGGAAACGGCTGGATGTGACGTTTTGTTTGGCGTCAGTTTGGTTTTGGTTTTGGAGCTCAACTGGAACTTGTTGATAGCCCATTTTAAGAGTTCGGGTCACAACCGCTGGCCAAAACTGGAGGATGAAATAGTCGTAAATTGGCGTTTTTTCCATGTCAACAATGTGAAAGGCACAAGAGGGCTCGTGGATAACAGCATCATGAAGAAAATGATTCAACTCGGAGCTAAATTGTTTATTTGGTCTCTCGTTTTCATCTAGTCTTATCTGCCCTTCAACTTGGTTCTGGTTTAAATTCCAATTCAAATTGATCAGAATGGAGAAAATAAAGAGAGCTCTAATTTGTGATCCCTCCATCTTGCCCATCCTAAATATTCCTGTCATGTTTAGCCACTGGTTGCCCGGTTACAGTATTAAATAAAACAGTACGTTGAATATTGAATTGTCCGTATTCCTATTTGCATGTCAAATGTCAAAAATATGGAGCAGAAAAATATGGAAGCTACTTTAATCAAGACTTGAAATATTTATCCACGAGCCACACGAAATCTTCAATTTGATCACGCAAAACAGAATACACAGAAGTATGAAACAGAACAGGAATAAAAATGCTCACAAAACTCAGCCCAAAACTGTACAAACTGAACAGACAAAGCAAACCACTTCAATTTACTTCCAACTCTTCAACTCAATCCAATCCAATCTTGTGTTTTATTTTAGGTGACGGAGAAGCACGAAAGACAAAAAGACAAACGGCGAATTTAGGTTCAAAGTTTAAATGATCAGTATCGGACGGCGTAGATGAATGCCCAAAGCAAGAAAAAGAAAGAAATTAAACCACTGCCGCTTCATTATTTCGAGAAACCTAGAAAAAAATGCAAGGCCAATCCCGCTGACGAGAAACCAGATGGCGCCTCTGAAAACAGAATCCTCACTCGACACTCGGTCCATTTGCTGTTGATGTTGGCGGGATTTCAACTCTTCTTTCAACATCCTACCAAATCCAAATTTGTTATCTTTCTTTTTATCCGCCATGATTTTAAAACGTGTCCAAAAATCCTGGATCCCAGAACTGGACAAAAGAGCAAATGACTCCATCGGACCGTCTACATTCGGCATGTAAAATGCCCAGACGTGTGGCAGTTCAAAAAATGTTTCTTTGATTATAAAAAATTGTTGGTGATAGAGTTTTGGTAGGATTTGGAAAGTAAAATCCAGTTGCATAACAATCCCAATTTTGTCTTTGGTGTAAAACTGTCGGAATTCTTGGTCAGTATTAAGGTCATTTCTCTCGAATACATGTTCAAGGAGAAGCTTGTTCCTAGTGAAAAATGGTAAGCGCTTGTAGAAATATTCACTTGCATTCCTGTTGCTTTGGGTCTCTTGGTGCTTTTGAGCGCCTTCCCAAATTTGTAAACGTCTGTTTAGTCCTTCCAACATGTCCCTTTTGATTGTTATATTGTAGTTTTGGTCAACAAGATTTTGAAAGGATTTAGCGGATCCGGTTAAAACTGGTGACACTCGATGACTTTGCAGAATACACAGATAAAAATTGGAAATTAAGAAAATGATGGTGAGCCAAAATGTGTAGAAATACTTTTGAAAATTGCGCCCTCTAGCGGGAAAAATTGCGGACACTTGATTCACCATTGGTTTACACACGAGAAAAATTATTGGATCCGGAGATTCCCAAAAAGGAAGTTGTTAGGGGTGGTCTGGAGTACCTCTGTGCAAAATTTGAGCCCAATCCGATGGGGGGGGGGGATTTTCCTTTATAAATCGTGCGGTGTCCTTATCTGCCACTAATCAAACCTGTATTAATCATTGATCATCAACAGTCGTCGAAAGTCCGCGTTGGAGAGGATAAAAAAGAAATAGATGTATTATTGCATTCAGATTTCAGATTCACATTCATGTTTTTTTGTTTGTGTCTGTTTTCATTTCTCACAATAAGCAAAGTCGAATGTTCAACCACGTTGAAAAATGTAATGTAGCTTTTTTCAATTTTTTGATGAGAGTAAATAAAAATGAATAATTGTAATTGTTGGTTTAAATGGCAAATGGTAGTAATAATTACACTTAATTTTATTTCCTTATATTTTTGATTACTATACAACAAAATGAAAGAGACAAGGCACAACACAATTTTATGATTCTTAAATATTTTGAGTAACTTGAAAAAAAGAGGAAAAAATACAGCCATTTTAATTGATAAAAGCTTGAGGATTGGCCAAAAATAATTTCTTGTATTCCAGATTTTGGATGAGTTTTGCAAAGTTCCTATGATGAAATAAAAAATAAATAAAAAAAGTCAACAGTCAAGTTTTTCTAGTGACAGTGTGAAAATATATTGATGTTATTTTGATTTAATTTTGCACATGCAAAAATCTAAGCATGTATGGTAAAATTATCAATTCATGAACTATTGAAAGTGACTCACATTGTGCAAAAATCTCTGATGACCTTTTTAACTCGATCGTTTGCTCCGTAAGTGAATGCTGCCATGGCCAATTCTCCAACATCTTGTTCCGTCGGAAGATTGGAAAATATTTTCCTCATGCAAATGGATTTGAGTCCATTCAATTCATATTTTTCAGCACAGTCCAACAGCTGGATTTTTTCCTTCAAATCAGCTGGAAAAATCTGGACAGTTCCTTTGTAAATGAACTCGAGCATCAATTCCACTGTTTCAGTGGTCATGTCCTCAATTGTTAGTTCATTTTGAGTTGTTTCAGACAGCCCGCTCTCAATCATTGTACGAAAAACTGGACTTCGAACTGGAATAAATAAATTTATAATTTTAAAATGTGTAATTTAAAAAAAACAAGTTAAAAGTCTGGCATATGGAACGAAGAGAAATATGTTTACCAGAAAGAATGAATTTGTGAGCGTGGAAAGAGGAGCCTTGGCAAATGATGGTGAAATCCGAAAGATCCGGATTATTCATGAGGTTTCCATAGCAACTGCCCAATGGCTCTGGCGGATCGTCCTTGAGATCAAGTGAATCCAAGAAGACGCCATTGGCATTGGCCTTGTTGAAAAGTTCATTCTTTCTCTGAGACAAATGAGAAATTCGGACAGTGATCTTGATATTTCCATTCGGCCAAACACTTTTCAATTGGTAAATCTGTATTGGTGGAAAATATACAGTTTTGCTCCACATGGTTGGGTCGGTACACTCTTTGGCTGAAACATTGAGAATTGAGAATTGTAAACAGATTATTAGCGAAAAATCTAAATCGTGACGAAGCACGATTTTATTGCTCGCTAGATGAATTCTTCGCGAGCGGGTAGTGCAGCATGTAGCACGGTGCCAAATCCGTCAAACATATCCGTCAACACAAACCAGTGCTTCGGCTTAACCAACTAAGCAAAACCATGTCACGTATTTTCAAAACCGTGGAAATCAGTGCAAATAAAACAAAAATGTTTACTTCATTTAATATCCTCACATCGGGACGACAATATATCACCTTGAAAGCACGAGTGCTAAAGGCTCCTCATGCCAAACAGAGTCTGAAGTTAAAAATCACAAGTTTGTTGTTTATTCAGGAGCATTTATATTGCAGCGATCACTAAAAAATCAACCTTTTTGGTCCATAATAAGCTTTTTTGTTATTGTGTGATCATTAATTTTTCAGTGATCACTGAAAAATCAACGTTTCTGGTGGATAATAAACTTGTCCACTTTTTCACTAATTTTTCAGTGATCACTAATTTTTTACTCATCGTGATATGTTTATATGCATTTATGTATCCACATACTGACATATGCATACTTTATACCATGTAATCAATCTATATACATGAAAGAATATGCGCTATAGCCGTGCGGGCCGCGTGCGTAGTGATGACCGACAGACGGATCTGGTCAGACTAATAGGGTAGCTGCACTACCCTAAAAAGTATCAGTCGCATTGGACATTTGAACATAAATTAGTTTGAGGGTGAAAAGCTATTACATTAGATGTAACTGATAAATTACCCTCCAAAGTCTGCAGAGTTTCAACTATGTCACCGATAGATGTTTCGATACAGACGGTGGCATTGTATTGGAAGTTCAAAGTCTCCTTAATTCGCGAAACATCCGACCCGAAAACACCTTGACAAAAGAGATTCCACGAAAAGGCTTGGTGATGCGCCCCAGTCGTAATTTGGTTTTTGTTTAAAACAAATTGCCTGGTAGAAAAAATTACAGAAACAGAAACAGAAACAGAAACAGTACTAAGGACTAGTTGTTACAACTTGTTACTGATTTTGGAATCTCACAATGGAACATCGCCAAGTGCAGGAGCGGGTTTGAAACCGTATGTATCCTACCTGACTCAGTTTTTTATGCTGATTACGAATATGTAGGTCGTTGCCGGGCATGGAGCTTCGTTTTGGCCCTACGTGCCCTTAAAGGTCATTTTTAGTGATATTTTTCAACCTCTGGGGCATTGTAAGACGATAACCATACACTTTCAAGAAAAATCACCCACACCATCTTTTTCAGCACATTTTTCTGAGTATACTTCGTTTTTACAGAAATCAAAAAAACAAAGTTTGATTTTTTTGAAATTCTGACGACCATATGTCCAACTTTTACGCTCAAAAAAATCAAAATTCATTTTTTTGAAATTTGTAAAAACTAAACATACTCAGAAAAATGTGCTGAAATACATGGTGTGGTTGGTTTCTCTTGAAAGTGTATGGTTATCGTCTTACAATGCCCCAAAGGTTGAAAAATATCACTAAAAATGACCTTTAAGGGCTCGTAGGGCCGAAACGAAGCTCCATGCACGGCAACGACCTACATATTCGTAATCAGCATAAAAAACTGAGTCAGGTAGGATACATGCGGTTTCAAACCCGCTCCTGCACTTGAAAACCTTCCATTGTCAGTATATCAGACAGTTGATTTTGAACGTAACAAAGATGAAACGATTTTATTTCATTTGTAAATTATGAGTTTTTTATTTTATTTTGAATTTTATTCTACAAAACAGATTGAGCGGGCCAGTGATCGATAAGTACAGTTCTCCATTGCCTCTTCTACCAACTTACTTAGAAGCTGTTGGGAAAATGCTTATGGTCATGGATATGTCTGATGAAAACTCTCGGCAACTGTTTCAAAATCGGCTATTAATTGTAGAAAATCTAAGTGTACTGTTAATGACTTCTTATCCTGATTTACCTTATACTTCCAAACCAAAAGGTGCCAAGGCCTTTTTAGTTGTCGTCCACGCACTTCATAATAAACATGCTAAATACTTGGAGTCATTTCTTGAACATGTTATACATGAAGGTAATGATGTACATGCAGTGTTTTTGAATGTGGAATATGAAACATTTGAATATTGAAACATTTAAAAAATTTTAATCTGTAGACGTAATAATATAATATTGTTAATAATTGTTATATCAAATATATATTTTATATTTTATACACATGTCATAATTGCACATATGTATATTTGAATTATATTATCAATTATTACCTTCTGTTTCCTTGTATTTAAAAACAGCTTGTACTCATATTATTGCATCTCCTACACAACTTGAGAAGGAAATTTTGATGGAATCAATGAAACAAGAACAACAACAAAAAACTGGTCAAAATAATAATAGGAGCTCATTTACAAAAATTAATACTGTTACAAGTTATACTTACTTTTGGATTCAATTGTTCAACGGTCCACGAGATTATTATTATTATAGTTCTAACTCCTCGTCCTCAACTGCAACTCTTTCTGATTCAAATGTGATACAATTAATTTATGATACTGTGATAGAATGGTTATTGAAAACCATCAACAAACTGGATTTAAGTCTGATATATGTTGATATAGACGAAGATGATACGGCTGAAAATGTAAGAATTCACACTATGCTAACTACTACGACTTTACAGGACATTATATTATAATTTCCACTGTGATGTCATGGTTGAAGTTTTCGCTATCACGTCTTTAAAATAAAAGGTTTTTATCATTTTAAAATTGCAGATTTTTGCATGTAAAGTAAATTTGGTTATATGTTGTATTGTTTTAGAATGCTATTGATCCCGTCTACAATACAAAGGCGAATACCATTAAAGATTTTCAACTTTTTTGTAAGTATTGACATATGAACAAAACAAAATTCAAATCATCGTTTTCTATAAAATATTTAAAATCAATATATTATTTACTATAGTCTAGGTTCATTAATTTTGTGTTTCATTTTTTGCTTTTGTATACTTCTTCTTTATATAGATAACATTGAAACTTTATTTGAACAAATAGTTGAAAAAACTGAAAAGATTCAACTATTTAACCCCTGGGTAGAAGTATTTATTGAGAAGATACTTTTATATATCAAAGAGAATAGTATGGTCAGTGGATTTTACAGAATTATGGCATCAGTATTTGAACAGACAAGAAAATTGAAGTACTTTGAAGTAAGTTTTATGTTACAAGGTTTCATAATATTTCATGTAATACATTTTTAAAATTTCACAGTGAAAACGGAATATTTTTCAGCATGACCATACACTATATATTATACATGATAAAGTGTATAAAGTATTACATAATAAATAGTAAAATTTCACTGCTTGTACATATATTTATCTATAGAACACATTTTTATTGAACCTATTCTAAATTTTGTTGTTTTAAAGTCAGAAGAACACAACGAAACGTTTAATTTATGTTGCGAGTTTCTTGAACAAACATCAATTCAAATGAAAGATTTTAGAGATGATCTTCTACTTGGAGTTTTAGAAAATTGGCTTGCTGTTCCAGATCAAATGGTTTTGAAAAGTCACCCATGTCTTGGAGATACTTTAGAGGTATTTTGAAAACAGTTTATTTTATTTTTGAACATTTGAGCTTGCTTGTGATATGTTATTTAAATTTTATATTATTTACTCGTATTATGTAGTATGTAACAAATTACTACTGGTTCCTGGTTATGACTAGTAATACCAAGCTACATATAGTGTAAAAATGAACATCTTTGTGAAAATGTACATATTTTTTATATGCCTTACAGTCTGTATTTAGAATGGGACGAAATTCATTTGCATTGGCAGTGAGAGGAATAAAAGCTATTGAAAGATGGTTCCAAATATCAGAATTTCCAGATGATGAAATGGAACACTTATTTAATAGATTATTTCCAATTTGGAAGTCATATTTTACTACTACAGGTTTTTAATTTTTAATATCATGATCAAGTAAATATTTTACTGGGATAAGGATGGAGAAAACATTTTTTCATAATTTTTCTGATTCGTTAAAATGATTTATTATAGATTCCACTGAGGCAGAAGAAAAGGAGAAAGGAAAGACTGATGTAGTTAGTAATCTAGAAAGGAAAAAAGTTCAGGCAATCGGGCGAGAGACTGAAAAGAATCCAACTTTGGCGAGGGTTCAGAGAAAACTTTTACGCCTAATTGGTTCATATGCTCATCTAATAGATGTGAATGTTGAGGATGTACACGCCGAGTTCTCGACTGAAATGCGATTTTTAAAATATGGTGTACCGTTCAAAGGTAATCATTTTTTTTCCCTATACCAATAATAATAAAGAATAATAATTATTACTGTTTCCTAGTAGTCTTAAAAGAAAAGGAAACATAAAAAAAATATGTTATAATAAAACCCATCATATTACATATTACAGCATTTTTATTTTCGGTATATATTTGTTTCCACAAAAAAAAATAATAAAAAATAGATATCAAGCCAGATGTTTACTTGGATGATTTCCTCCCAAGAATTTTGGATTTATGTCATGAAAGTAGCGATCGTCAATTGAAAACTTCTGCGTGTGAAGTTTACCACTCTTTAGTTACCTATTTCATTGGACATTATTGTAAGTGATTTGGCCAAATTCCTGATACTACTACTACTACCACTATAATAATATATCTATGTTTCTTAGTTTTGGACAGTCTCATGTAAAATGTTTTTAATACCTTCTTTTCAGCCTCAAATCGTAATCCTCCATATGATCTTTCTCATCGTATATTAACTGCTGTAATTCATCTTGGATGTGATTCAGATTTGGTAGTTCGGCAGTTATTTAATCCATTAACTATCCAAATTATTCGTTGGTCTGCTTTACCGAACCTTCAAATATCCCTAGGAGATATGACACTACGTGTTATCATTGTAAGTAGAAATTAGTCCCTACAATTATTTATTGTATAACTTGAAACTGTTTTGTCCTAATATTAGTAATTTGTTTGTGTTTTTTTGTGCAACATAAAATATATATATGTAATACTTTTTTTTTATTAGGATGGTTTGGTTCAATCAGAAAATTCTTCAAAAAGAGACTTTAGTGGTGTTTGTCTTCAAGAATATTTCGAAAGTTGTCTCAAAGAACCAAACCAAGAACACAAAGGAAAAAAAGTTTTGAAATATTTGATTGCTCTAAGTGAACATGCTTCATCTCAATATAGACATGGTAAGAAATAAAACCATTCCATAATATAAGTACATACATTGTAGAAAAATATATTTTGTAAGTAATACTTTTACAACAAAGTGTACAAAAATGATATTTTGTGACAATGTCACAAAATTTTCATTTCAAAATATAATATGATATTATTTTAAATCAATTTATTAGGATCCGTACTGGGATTTAACAGCATTTACAAGAACTATCGAGAACATAGAGAACTTTCTGTCCAATTTGCTTTACAGTTGGTCTGTTCTTTCATCGTAAATTTGTCCTTATCATATGAATTTGAAGAAAATAGTTTACTTGTTCGAACTACAAAATTGGCGATCACTAGGATGCAAAGAATTATCCTCAAAGAACAAGAAAATATAAATACTGTAAGTTATGTATATATGTCTCATTGAACTATTTATATTTTGTTAATGTGTTGATATTGTAATGAAATTTTAGTCATTATACTTTATGAACTATATGCATTTCCTCTCGAATATTATTTTATAGCCTATGCATGAACGAAAAATTCCAAGTGATATGAAGGGAACTACTCTTAAAGATTTGGTTGACTGGCTCCTTGTAAAAAGTGGTGAAAGTTGGGCAGTTTGTAGACAGGAATGTTTTCGACTAATTCAATCTTTTGCACCTAAATTAAGAGGTAAAACTTTGTACATATGTAACATTTTGAATAATTGAAATTTTTAAGAATAAGTGATGTATTGTTATGTATTCATACATGTGTCGTATAATCTACGTCAGCCCAATTTTTTTGTGCTAAAAAGGAGAGTTTTTCTATGAATTTGTACAGGAATCCGTAGTCTTGAAAATTATTTAAACAGCCTGGATACATCGAAACTACAAGAAATAGCAGAAAAATCCTATTCTGAAGAAATCAAAGCATTGGAATTTTCAAGTGATTTTTACTCTTTCCTGCATGAATCCAACTATCCAGTGGAGTTAACAATCAGAAGATCTGAATCTAATTTTCTGGATATGTTAAAGAACTTTCTAAATAATTTTGATGCTCCAGTTGAAAGAAATTACACAAATTTGAGTAGTGATACATTCACTCATTATTCGAAGGCATTGAAAGTTTTTTATAATGTTGGTTGTCTTCCTAATACTATACTATCACATGATCTCTCTGAACGTTTACTTTTTCTATCAGTGCTTGTGTGTCGGAGTTTAAATGATAAAACTCCAAGTAATATTCAAAATTTAGTTGAAACGTGGAAGAAAATATGGAGAGAATGTAAATTTAGTACTGATAGTGATTTTGGAAAAAGATTACGAGCTCTATTTAAATTGGATCTAGAACAGGAGTACATTAAAGTTAACCGTGTTTTGTGGTTAAAACAAGTTGCTCAGTATGGATTTATATCTGAAATTTGGGATGAACAATACATATCTCCAGTTTTGAATAACATTTGGGAATTTTTGGATCGGAATTTATTTGAAAAATGTCAAAAAGGATTGGAAGAAAAGGTTATTTCTAATAAAACAAGAAATTTACTGCAAGCCCTGTTTGATTTAGCTCTGCAATTAGGAGAAAGAGTGAGTACAAAATTATTTACAAAATATTTTTTTTTTTTTTTAATATTTACGATCTATATTGAAACCATACGTTATCACATATCATTAATAGTATGTATTTTAAAGAGTTTACTGTATTAATTTAATAGTTTACATTAATTTTTAATTTAATTGAATGTCTAAATCTAGGGAGATGTAATTGTTGAAAAAGTATTTGACCGTACAATAGTGAACCAGGACAGAAAAGCAAATGCTCGAGTTTTCCAGTCTAAAGGGGAAATTTTTCAGGTGAAAAAAACTGGATAACTTATTTTTTTTTACATAACATGTTACATGTTATACTATAATATTGAACATATTATTATAATGTTATGTGTCATGTATAATCACTATGCAATGTGCATAAAAATATAATGTAAATATCATCAAGTTTTCACATGATCTTTATACTATATTCCTTACAGAAACTATTTCTTCCCCTTTTTCCATATTGTGAAGAATTATTGGATTTTCAAGGACTAATAAAAAAACAATCCATACATCATGTTGGTCAATTGGTGCAAGAGTTACTAGTGGAGGTCAAGAATAAAAAGGAACTTCGTAAAAAGTTTGGAAAGAAAATTGTCCAAAATACTATAAAAATTTGGAAACAGTTGTCATTGAATTTAAGTGCACCCGTGGTTGCGAATTTAATATCAGGAATGGCTTCCCTCCATCTTCAATCGTGTAGGGATTCCGTAGAGTTGTGTGATTGGTGGTGTGGTCAAGATGTGATGATGGATGTTAATTCAAAGAGTTTGAAAGCAAAATCAGAGTTTATTCATTTTTTTGGATTATTTGCTCTGTCTGAAAATCCAGTAATCGTCAAAAAAGTAATGTAAGTATTTTTGTTATCTAACTTTATTTTCAGAATCGACAGTGTTTGAAACTTGTTTCTTCGTTTATTTTTTCAATGGGCTTGTATATACATATGTATGTAGTATGTACAATGTACATATATAAATCACTGTAATGATTTACTTTATTACGGGTTCTAATATAAAATGATATAAATATAACCATATGCTTTTATAGATCAACATTGAGTACCGTGGTTTCAGAGTTATTACATCCCAAAGTTTCATGGGCAGAAGATGGGAGCTACATTATCAAAATATCCTATACAATCCTTACTGTATTTAATGAAATTCCAGTAAACACTCAACTGATGGAACTTGTTTTAAAGTAATCATGCTGTATTAAATTTATGTTTGGTATTTAGTAAAATATTTTTTGGATATTATTATAATTCAGTCATGTATCATGTATGTATATTCAATATTTGGTATTTGGTATCAAAAAATTAAAGTAAACTGTGTTTGATGACTAATTAAAAAATCTATTTCATTTTATAGATTTATTGTGAATGCTTATGAAATTTTGCCAACTGAAAATCCTTGTTGTTCAAGTGCACGCAAAAAGTTTTCACAAGCTATGACTGCACAGAATAATTTACAACGACAGCTTTCAATGGCTAAAACACTGTATGACTTGATTTTTGGACAACAGACGGATGATTATAGAAAGAATTTAGCTGCAACAAAATACTGTCTACTACCTGCTATTTCGTAAATCATTATTTTGTTTTCATACTCAAATTTTCGTTGTTTCATTTTTTGACGTATATCATTATGATGTTGATGAATTTCAATTTGTTGTTCAATTTATGGCTCAAAATTTTATTTAAACTAAATATTTTGTATGAATTTATTTTTTTATTATTTTTATTAGATCAATGAACGAACCTGCTGCAATGCGGTTCTTTGAAAACCACATCAAGGATTTAGTTGAAAAAACGGTAAATTAAATATTTATTTTAATAATGGCCAAATGTTAACTTCTTTTAGTTTCGTTGTGTCTTTATTCTTAATTCATGTGGAAAAAGTAGTCAATGATTGAATAATTGGTTTGATCCTCCTCATAAATAAATGCATAAAACTATTGTGTGGAATATGTATGTATATATTATCATGTTGTTTTTTTAGCAAAGTAAAGTAGCTGCCACAAAAGAACAGTGGATATTAAAAATTTCAGCTACAAATCTAATAGAATCGTTGATTCTACTGAAAACTAGCCGTCCATTTTTTGGTGGAAGTGGTTTGAATAAAACCTATGTAGATAAGTTAGATCCTCGTCCTGCAAAGGACGATCCAAAACAACTTAGTAAAGATATTATTAAATGCTCGAAATTTCAAAACCCATCAAGTACTACAAATGAAGATATTAAAAAGTTAATCTACCATTTTAATCAAGCAGCTTACAATGTTCGAATTGCAGTTATAAAGAAAGTGGATTTTGTACAACTCATAAAAAATTTTAGTTTGGAATTGAGTACTGATGATGGAAGATGGTCCAGTATTATTGATTGTAACATCAGTTATGATTTTCCAGTTCTGTTGGAACCACAAGGTTTAAATCCTGAAAATGTGGAAAGTGGTGAGTATTGAAACTCTGAAATTACTACATAATAATTTTCCCTGATATTCTTTCGGTTGTTTTTTTAATCTAACGTTTCTCATGATTTAGTAACTATTATATTGAGCTTTTATTTATTCAGATTAATTATTGAGTAAAATGTTTTTATTGTAGATGCCAACAACAATAACACCATTTTGGATGGCCTTGTTTCAAATTCAAGATCAAGTAGAAAACTGGCCTTGGCACAATCTTCCTTATTTGCAATAGATGCTACCAATTATGATTTTACGGCTGCAGTTTCTGTCAGTAATAGTAAATTTCATCAGAGGATTTTTGGTGAAGCTGATAGCTCAAGTAAAACTATGGACACTCAAGTAGTAACTCAGTCAACTAATAATAATAATAATGTTGAATGGAATCGAATAGTTCAACATGAATGTATGCTTTCATTGACTAGTCTGATTCAATATGTGGCAGAAAAACATCCAGAGGTATTGTGTGCATATATTCCTCTTGTTTACCATCATTTTATTGATAATTTATGTATAGGTCCAATTTAAAAATATCATGTTACATATAGTATATTATATTATATAAAATATATAAAATACATAATAATATATATGTGTAGAGATTTGTACAGATGAAGATCATACAGTATAGAGTACAATTATTATAAAAACCTTCATTATATGTGGAGCATAGTGGATAATATGTTGTTGTTTTTGGTGTATGTAAACAATTCAAGAACATGAAAAAAAGTAAATATATTTAAGTAATGTTTTAGAGATAGTACTATGTTATATTATATATATGCTCTCTATTTTTCTGGTTTTCTACAGGTATTCGACTCAGACGTTATAAGTACAATAAAAAAATTTCTACTATCCTCATCAGGACTTCATAAAAATATCAAATTGTTCTTCTGTGGTGCTATTCTCAAATGTAAAAGTATCTTCAAACCTTTTGCAGCTGATTTAGTGGATCTCATCATCAAAATGATACTAGAAAAATATTTTGGACTTGATTTAAACTACTTTATGAAAGATATCCTCATTATGTTATTAGAATGGCATGAAATTAGTCGACCTTCGCCAGATTTACTTCAGAAGTTACTCAGTTTTATTATACCAATTATTAAACCGTCAAATAGTCGAAAAGACTTGCATTCACAGAATTTGAAAATACTTGAGACTATCGTACATCGTTGGGTTACGGAATCAGATTGTGAACTTCCCTTTGATATTATTAAAACATTACTTCAAGAAGAAAAGCCAGCATCAGGGCTTATGGTTTGCAAGGCCATTTTAGTTGGAGGAAAAATTCCTTGTAATAATCAAAATCTCCAGGACTTAATCCGATTAATTGGAAAATGTTTTTCTCATACATCAAAAGAAGTTTATGTGCTTAGTGGAGATGTCTGTGGTTTAATTTTAAGGTCAGTATAAAATATTAAACATGTAAAATAATAATAATTAAACTGATACTGTTTTGATGAGAATAATATACAATTTAAATACAAAATATAGTATCTATTTTATTTGTTTTTTTTTGTAGTATATGTAATTTTTGTTTACATCGATGTTCATTTGAATTGAGCTTGAAAATAAACTCAAGTTACAATGTATAATGTTTCTTTTTTTGATTTTTTTTTTACAGAAAACTTGAAGACATGAATTTTTCTCATATGGAAGATGCTGCTGCATGTATATCCAGATATCTGAAGAAAGAAATGCACAAGTCTCCGCCCCTAACTTTTTTAGTGATCTTAAAATCAATTCAAAAATCTTTTCCAAAAGTTATCAATCAGTCTGAATACAAAGTAAAAGTTTTAGAACTGTTACATGATAAAAATTTGAAAGCTGAAGCATTAGAAATAATTCCTGGGGCATTGGAATGGGAAATCAAAAACAAAGAAGGAGAAACTAATTTAGAAAGAAAAAGTTGTGCAGAAAGTTACCTCTCGGATCTTGAAGGAAGAGGAGTATTTAGATCCTCTACAAACAAGTAAGAATTAATGTATATATAATTTGTACAAGTAAAAACGCCTGTCAAATGACGGGGAACATAATCTGCACACAAAATCCGTATCCGATTGGTCAAAAGTCTTCACACATTTCAAAATGCTTTACATTCTCTACACCAGCTCATTTAAAGCCAAAAACTGAATCATTTGTGCGCATTTCTCTTAACCCAAATGGGACAGACCGAATGACGCCACCGGATACGGATTTTATAGGGTTTAGATTAGACATATATGGTTCTTATTTATGAAAAAAAAATAATTCAAGTGTAAGGTTTAAAATTGGGAAATTATAACTTTAAAAAAACTCATTATAATATTAGCATATTGTAGAACTAATTGACTACAATATCACAGCCAATTTTTTTTTATTCATGTTATAAATTGTTCCTTATTTCAGGTCTGAAAAGGAAATTAAAGCCTTAGTCAAAATTTTGGAACAACTAGCTGATTATTTAGAGGAACCTAAACTTTTAACAGTTATGAATCAATTGGAAAAAGTTGAAAGCTCTACTGATTTTGAATTAAAGTCATTGTATGCTGAAACTCTTAAACGAATTTTTTTCAAATTTGGGTAAATTTTAATTTTTATCTCATATTCAGCAATAATTATTAGATTAACTATTAACTCTACGGCTATACTCTTTTGTAATATTATGGAGCTTTTTGTATTATACATTTTTGTTTACTTTACAGTGGACGAAGACGAGATTCAATTTTATCGATTCGAATTCTCAAAGTATTTTCAAAACTTTATTCCATCAAGGACTCTGATGACAAAGTGAATGAAAAACTAAAAGAAATTGTCAATAATTTCTGGAAAGAATGTTTACAAAGTTGGGATCACTCTCCAACTTTAATTTTGGAATTAATGGAGATTTTATCAAATGAGCGTAATTCCATTCCTATAACTGTAGACTTGATTACAAAGAAATGTGCTGAGTCTCCAGAGTACTTGAAAGATATTTTCTCAAATCCTTTATCATCGGATTGTCTATACGAAGTAAGGATTTTTTAAATATCCTTAATAAACTACTCAAATTTGATACCTTTATTAGTCCGTTTGTTTTATTTGAGATTAGCTTTTGCTCTTCATTTGCACGTCGTTTATTTGATACTCGTTTCTTTTTCTGTTTTTTTTCTTCTTCTAGAAATATGATTTGAATACATCTTGGCGAGTTAAAAGTTCATTTCAGCCTATGTTTGCTGAAAGTTTTTCAACTTTATCCCAACAAATTCCAAATTTCCCAGCAACTTTAAAATCCGCTCTTTTCAGTCAACGTCAAGGAGCTGGTACTGTGGGGATGAATATTTTAAAATCTATGGCAGCTGGAAAGTTACGATATACTCCAACTGCACCTGGTGATAAAAATTGGGATGATTCAATGGAAATCGACTCATTTGCTGCTGGAAGTAGTTTTAATGAAGGAGATTTTTATGCAGATTTTGATAGTGAGTCAAAAATTGAACAAGAAGATTCTTCATCTGATGTTCTTGCTGATTTAAGAAAAAGATTTTATCAAGCTCCATCATCACAACAAGGTAGTTTTTATGCACAGAGAGAAGTGGAAAAACAAGAAGCATTGGTGAGGAAAAATATTGAAAGTGTTCGAGAAAAACAAAGTGGAGTAAAATTAATCAGAAGCTATAGAATTGGAGAGTTACCAGACATTATGATGAAACATTCCGAATTTTTAATTACTATTTCGACTTTGGCAAAGGCAAGTGAAATCTCTTTACATTATAGCTTGTAGTATAAGATGTTCTATAGTTACTTTTTGCAAGTTTTTTTTTATAGTTTCATTTATTTTCATAATATATAATAATATACATTGTATTTATTTATTGTTTTTAGATGGATGAAGAACTTGGCCGAAAATTTTTAGTTCATTTGTTTACACATTTTCTAAGTGAAATGAGAGAGGATAAAGAAAAATTTTGTGAAACTGCATCTACATGTTTTGACTCCATTTTAGAAAAATATGCAAGTCTTTCAGATATGCAGATGAGTCCACAATTTGCAGGATTAATATTAGAAATTTCTACAATGAACAATATGATTTCCATTAAATCCAATTTAATATCTGATCTTGGATTGAATTATCATTTAGAAAAATTGGCCATATTTAAATTTGAAAGTGTTTTGAACGGTTCAGCTAATAATAATAATAATAATAAAGCATTAAATGTAAAAGAAAAAAGTGCCAAACGAGCTCGTCTTGAAGTTAAAGACGAAATGAAAAAGAAAGAAGAAGCAGATATATTACTTAGAATAGCTGAACAGTACAAAGAGTTGGAAGACTTTGATATTATACGAAGTGTTTTTCATATGGCTGAGAAACTTGAAACGGAATCTAGTCATATTTATAGAGACGCTGCATTGGCTTTGATTGCTGAAAATGGAGGAAAATATCCAGATGCCTTGGAATTATACTCACAGTTATATTGTGTAGAGTCGGAAGAACCAGAAAATTACAATAAAAAGCGAGCAATATTTTGGGATACCGCCTGTTATAAAGTATATATATAGATATATATAATATATAGATATAAAATATAAATGCAATACATTATGTTTCAATTTATGTAGAGTGCTATAGTGCTAAGCATTATTATAACAATCAAGTTTATACACATAAAAATGTTACTTTCTTTTTACAGTGCTTCAGACAACTTTCAGAATGGGGGGACATGTTTGATAGAACAGATAAATTTCTTGAAGGGAATCTAGATCCAGAGGATATTGATTTTGACTATGTACAGTATCATAGAATTACTTCTGGAGTTCAAATTTTAGTTAGGGATCTATCACCAGAAGAAGAAGAACCGGAAATAATTGGTCGCGTTCGAAAGTACTTTGATGATTTGATTGGAGCAGCTGAAGAGCTTAAAAAAATTGCGGTAAGTACTTATAGGAGTGTTGCTGTTCATCAGTTTGTGCACTTTTAAATAATTTTTTTTTTTTTTATGATTTGTATGATAAAATAGTTCTATACCCTTTCTTTTATTTGAAATTGTAATATTGTTGGTTTTTTTTCTTCTTTTAGGAGTTGTTTCCTATTGATATTGCTGTAGCTTTGACGATATTTCGGGCGGGTGATAGTCCTCGTATTTTTGACTTGTTGGAAAATAATTCTGAAAAATCTCTACTGGAAAATTTTAAATTCTTTGATAAAATTTCCAAACCACAAAAGAAAGAACATTTATTAACTCTACAGCGTAATGCTATACTACTGGATTATTTGGATTTTTATTGGTGTCAAGATAAGGAAAGCTCAGGTGAAGATCTTCAAGCCACTACTACACAAATAATTTCGAAATGGAATCAAGCAGGAAAATCTAAATTCACTCCATTAATCAATTATGATATAATTGTGGCCCAAAAGTAATATGCTTTCTACATAGCATAATATAATATATATATATATATATAATTGCAATTGAAAAAACATAATATATTGCATTCAGTGTTTCTAATTGTAAGTACTGATACTGTGTAGTTGTCACATTTGGTTAATGTATGATTCTTTTTATTTTATTTTATTTTTATAAAGAGATAACTTTGTAACAGCTATGGCCACATACATTGAAGATGTAATGATGAATAAGTATGAAGAACATAAGGAAGAATTGAGACGGATAAATGTGAGTTTTTTGTTTAGAAATTACAAAATAACATTAATGGCTAATAGATGTATTTCTCTTGCGTATAGTAATAGTGTGTTTAGTTTTCTATTCCAATTTTACAATTATATTATAATGAAAGGGTTTGTTTATCCATGTTATCAATTTTTACATTTTACGTAGTATGAACAACATATATGGCTAGCTGAACTCGGTATATTAAATGGCAATTCCATGATTACTCGTGAAGCACTAAAGAAGGCTAAAGATATAGGAAATAGAGAAGATGATTATAAATTACAAGTCAGGAGTATGAAATTGAAATACTTACATGCTTTTGGTCTTGAAATGGATGAGGATAAATGGATCGTTTGCTTCAAGAAAGGCTGGAAAAGTAAGAAATAATTATTTGAATAAAGTCTTGATGGTTAAATATATATACTTGTACATTATAACATGTTTATATTATCATTACGTGATATGTCGGGAATCATTTTCATCAAAATCTAATATTTATTTGTTTATTCCATGTTTTATCAATGTACCTACAATAATATAGATATGAGAAAGTGTACAGATAATACAACCATCTTGGAGATGAAAACGAGTCTTCTTCAATGTCTTATTTCAAGACTATCAGCTGATCCTCTAAGTACTGTACAAGAATTAAAACAAACTTTGAAAATTCATGAAAGGTGAGTTGATTATTATAATTATGATTGTCTATTACATTTTGTTTCTTTTATACTCTTTTGAACTGAACATAAAAGCATGGTACATTATATCAGTTAGCATTAAGGTACGCTAAAACTATACAGTTCCTTTAAATTTATACAGTACTACTCTAGAAGATTATACCTGTAATGAAATAACCAGTCTGTCCAAAACAATATCATCCAAATCTATGTCATCTGGAGGATTGTACATGAAGATGTACAAGCTACTTAATACCGTTTGGAAGTCGGATAACGTCGATGGTTTTTCAAATGAACAAAATGCAACTCTCCAAAAAGAATTGTTAGTTTGTTTGTTACGAGGCATGATGAATGGAGATTCCGAAGCTCAACACTTATTTCCAAGCCTTTTTCCAATTATTGAAAAATATCCTGAATTTATTCCGACGTTTAAAGAACTTGTAAGTGTGTCTTATACATTTGTTTTCTCAAATCTGCATCAAGTTGTATACCTCGATTTAATTTCCCCCTTTTATGCAATAATAATTATGTATAATGTATCCAACACTTGAGAGTAATTTATGTCTACTTATAATTTTGACTCTAAATTCTAAATTTATTCATCATTTATTTACTTGTTAATCATTCAATGTAGGTTTCATTTATACCCTCCTGGATGTTTTTGCCATGGCTTGATCAGGTTGTAGGAAATTTCAATCGTAGTCCGTATTTTGAAGACGCATTAAGTAATATTATAGATAGACTTATGGAGGATTACCCTCAAGCTTTTCAATTGCAATACACACAACTACATAGTCGGTGAGTTCTTTAGCTTAAAGCATTGTTAAAAAATTCAAAAGATCCCATTATTCTTGACTGTAACATGTACTTAAACGATAAAAAAGGCATTTGCTGCTAGTCCTTTTTGACAAGCATTATAAATTCTAAATAATATACTATGATGTGTAAAAACACTTTTTGTTTGTTTTCCTTGTAGAAAAAAATTTCCAAAGTTGTTTAAGATATTTGCTGATGCTTTGGATGCAGTTGTGCTGCCGTCCATTTTATGTAGAAAATACACAAGTGCAGACGGCGCATTATCAATTTATCCTACTGAAAGAAATGCAATTGAAAATGCCCGTTCATTTGAAAAGAAATTAAAAGAAATACAAAGCAATTCTCATATATACGGAGACATGCATCGCAATTTTTCAGAAACGGTAAGCACTACTGAGTAGTAGAATTAGTGTAAATATAAAATATGAAACATCGAAGCATAATAATAGTAATTATTTTAAACCATATTACATGGATCTTAATGAGAATTTGCATTTTTCAGGTGCGTCCAAAACTTGAAGAATATATTCAAGTATTAGAAGAGAGAGTGTCCTACTTTGAAAAAACTGAAGAAATGTTTGAACAAGATGATAAGATATATGCAAAGAAGTGGAAAGAATTTCAAACGTTTGTAGAAACTGCTCAAGGTTATTATTATTCTTTTTGCACTACTTTTATGTAATGTAGTTTCACTGTAAATGAAATTGAGTGTAGAGACTATAGAGACCAACAGCATGTTGTGCCTTGAAATAAAATGTCATAATATTTTATTAGGAAAACTTCCAGAGTGTATTGATCTCAAACGCCTTTCACCTTGGCTCTACAATTTTCGTTCCTCTGCTTTTCAAGATCATCTCGAAGTACCAGGACAGTATAATAAATTTGAAAAACCAAATACAAATTTACATCCTATGATAGTATCATTTTTACCCACTGTGAGTATTTTTGTTTCTATACGTATTTTCTATGATTTGCCTTAGATTCGTAAATTTATGTAATATTAAATACATTATAATATGTGTTTTTTTCAAGAATGTATTATTCTTTGTGTTCTTTTTCAGGTAAATGTATTATCAAGTCTTACAAAACCAATAAAGTTAACAATAACGTCAAACACTGGGAAAGATATACGATTTTTAGTGAAGAAAGGAGATGACCTAAAACAAGACAAAAGAATCGAACAATGTTTTCAAGTTATGAATGAAATTTTCAAAAATGATTCATTTTGTAGAGAACGTAGGATGCAAATATCTACTTATTCTGTCATTTCTTGTAGTGACGACTTTGGTTTGATTGAATGGGTTGATAATTGTAAATCTTTAAAAGATTTGATATGTTCTACTCCTGAATTCAAAAGGTTAAATGATAAAGTATTCAAACATGTACAGCAAAAAATCCAAACTGTCTTTTCAAAAGAACATTATAATACGTCTCTTGAATCTCCTTACCATATTTTTGCTGAACAAGCTAGTAGAGCTGCAGCGGAGAAACTGTTTGATGAATTCAAAGCCAAATTTCCTGAAGGTTTATTAAAGTAAGTCAAAAAGTTATTACAACAAAAAAATAAATACTGGTTCAATATATTATAAGAAAATTATAAACTATCAAGTAATGTCAATGTGATTTGTAGTTGTCAATTTCCAGTTTTTTTAAGTATATAAATACATTTTCACTGCAAATCACAACTTTTAAACACACTTAATACGTATATTTTAAAAACCTTTTAATCAAATAATTTTGGTTTTATATTTATAGGAAAAAAATTATGGACGGATGCAGTAGTTTAGAAGATTTCTTTGTTGTCAGAGATAAAATGATTCGTTCGTATGCATCCATGTGTTTCGCTCATTGGATTCTTGGTATCGGAGATCGACATTTAGAAAATTGTTTAGGTTTGCTAATTTTTGTTTTTACTTTTTACTAAAAATTATTTTTCTTCAATTATCTAATGTTATGAGTTATGAAGTACATTTTACATAATATGCATGTATAGTGTATAGTAGAATTAAATTAAAAACTCGATAATTTTTTGTAAATGGAGACATGATAATGTTGTTGTTGTATTTTTCCCGCAGTTTCTTATAAAACTGGCCAATTTGTCGGAATTGATTTTGGACGTGCATTTGGTTTTACGATAATCCGTCAAGTAGTACCTGAATTAGTTCCATTCCGTTTGACTCCTCAAATTGAAAACTTCTTTTCTCCTTATGGTTCCAAAGGTTATTATTATTTATCTTGATAAAATTTTATATGCATCTACATTATTTATATTAGTCAGCATTAAAAAAATTAGGAATAAAAGTATAAGAAAACGTTTCTCTCAAAAAATTGTTTATAAAGTAAAAACCTTTTGATGCATAATATAAAATTGTAACATCTTTTGAAATAAGTTTGATGTAAATGTTTTTTCCCCCCTGTACACAGGCCTTTTCAAAGAAACAATGACTTACGCCAAAAGGAGCTTAACAAAGTCAGCAGATTTGATGGAAGCTGTTATAGATATTTTTGTTCAAGATCCATTAGTGGATTGGCTTAAAAATACAAAGACTGCGACAGACATGCCTATGGAAGAACCGAAAAGTAGAAACTGGAAGCCAATGGAAATTATTAAAATGAAATTACATGGTAAAAATCCGATACATATCATTGATAAGGATATACAAAATAAGTCTGGGGAACAGATAAAACGAATATACAGCCTTGTACTTAAAAATGGAAGAGATTCTTCATTAATTTCTAAAATTGAATTAGATGATGAAGAATATGTGGATACTTTGATCGATATTGCTCAAGACAAATCCATCCTAGTTAGAATTTATGAGGGTTGGTCTTCTTGGATTTGAATTATTATATTATTACAGATATTTTCAATGTCGAGTTTTCTTCATTTCCATAATATTTATGCAGCAAAATAAAAATGTATAATATTATATTCTTTGTTGTACTTGAGAGTGTTTTGCTATTCCATTTTATGTATGTCAGATGTAAGAAAGTCATTAAGTATTATAATAATAGTTTGTTCTTTTATGGGAAATATTCTATTATAGAAATTTGTGTTATGTATACCTGTATAATGTATTTAGTGTTGCAGTATTATTTAAATTATTAAAAACCACATGTAAATGATAAAATACAAAATTTTCAAAATGAATTTTTCGGTAGCTTTTCTACAAAGTTTGATTTTTTTACAATTTATAAAATGAAATAAAATAATAATAATGCTGTAACTTGTATCTTTTGTATTTAACAAAAAGTAACAATAAAACAGAAATATTTTGTCAACTGGAATATTCCATAATATTATTATTATAAAATGAAGATATCAGTGGAAAGAGTTGACTTTTCACATTTGTTTATTATTTGAATAAAATTGCATGATTCGTAAGTAAAAGTACATGTTTTGTTCTCCAGTGGATATCATATCGAGGATATATGCCCATATTTTAGTCTGAATTAGTATTATTTTCAAAATATTTCTCATTTTATCTTGTAGTTCAACATTGAAAAATAAAAACACTGATGAGAGAGGTGATGAAAATATCACTTTTCAAAGATCTTGTGTGTTTGTAGAGTTGAGCGTTATTTTATTATTTGTTATTCACAAGAATTAGTCTGTGATTCACTATACACAATTAAAAGCTTTCAGTCTGTGAATTTCGATAATAATAATCAGTAAACTAGAACATACTTTAGCAATGTAAATAAAAATATTCAGAATTTCTCTGAGGGATATTGATAATAATAATATTATAATGGTAAAAGGCACGTTTTTAAGAGTAAAACTAAATAAAATCTGGTACTGTGCTCATTTCTTAACATATATACACATGATTAACTACTAAAATACTATTACACAAAACATGAATTAAAGCTGCATAAAATAACTCCTAGATACACTTAAATACTACAGAGAAAATTATTGGAATTCCTGTTTTTATATTATTGAATTTCTTATTCACACACACATGATTAGAATTCTTTTCAGCTGATAAGAAAATGCATTCCATTCTCAATTAAAAAAGTTTTGCTCTCTTTGTTCGTCTGTATAATCTAGACAAAAGGAAAAAACCTTTGAACTTTTAAAAGTCCATTGCATTGAAAATATTCAGTCTTGTGCTGAGACGAACAGAAAAAATGTGGAAACGTTTTTATGGCTTTGTCCAAAAAACTCCAACTCAGAAATCATCCAATGGAAAAATTATAAAACGCAGTTTATTTCTATTTGTATTTGATAGAGAAATTAAGCGCTGTGTGCATAATTAAGGAAGACCGAATGAACTTTTTACAGCCTCTCCCTCATTTTCATAATATTCTGGTTGGTTCAGTTACACACAGCACTCGAAAAGGGTGATATATTATGTAATATTTTTATTAGTAGTATAATCAAAATTTTAAATTAAGCAGTGATTTTCAACATGGCGACTTCGAGACAGAATTGTCAAGCCTTACCTACCGAACTTATTGCCCAACTTGGTACCATTGGATCACAAATGAACTTGGCAAAATGTGTCGAGGAATTAGTAAGTAAAACTTATATTTGGTATCTTTATTGATTTTGTGTGACAAAAAAGAAAATTATTACAAGGCAATTATTGCGTTGTATTTTTGTGTGTATATTATTATAATAAATAACATAATCTGTTTAATCTTGATTTTTTTACTTTTGTCAGGTTTATAATTCAATTGATGCTAATTCGACAGCGGTTGAAATTAAAATTGATAGAGAAAAATCTAGGGTTACAGTTCGAGATAATGGACATGGAATAACTGAAGAGGATTTGCAAGTTATTGGAACGAGGTAAAGAAAACTATAGTTAAAAGCTTTCAATTTTTCTTAAGTACATATCTGTCAGTTAATTTTAATGATTACTAGTTACTAGTCTCAGAAACAATTTTTTGTGCAAAAATAAATATGTCTTTATTGTCTTTGCAAGTATATAGTGTTTGATTTTAGCTTTTTTTAGATAAACAGAAATCTATAATAATATCTTCCTGTTTTATTAAATCGGTGTTTTCTAATCTTTGGATTCCTTCATATTATTATGATAATATTATTATATAGGTTTATGACTAGCAAATGTCATACAGTCGCTGAACTTAATTCTTCATCTCTGTATGGATATCGTGGCGAAGCCTTATTTTTGATTTCACTCTACAGTCGTAAAGTAGATATTAGAACATATAATGGAAATAATAATGTTCTCCTCTACCGTAAATTGAAATATAATGATCCTGAACCATCTCCAGTGACTCATCAAATAATAATATCAGATTCTACGAATAATGATGATGGACTTATTACTGGTACTGAAGTTTCAGTTCATGGTCTTACTCCAGGAAATCAATCCATTCAAAATACCAAAATTGACATGTCTGATTCTGAATTGGACTATGTGAAAAATATTTTACAAAAAATTAGTTTAATTAATCCTCACTTAAGTATAATACTCCTTGATGAAAATTCTGAAAATAATATTCACTTCAAATCCATTGCTGCTGATTCTATCAAAAAATTATTGTATCAATTTATCTTAAAATTGCAACATGGAGTGATTCATTCAATAGATGATGATGATGATAATAATAATCAACAACACTTACTTGAGGTTAATCATTCAGAAAGTATTTTTAGATTTGAAGGTTTTGTGAGTAAAGATGTTGTCGAATCAAAGTCTTTACAATTCGTCTATGTGAATAAACGAAGCGTTGGAGTTAAATCTAAGATAATGAAAATATTAAGTCATCATTTAATGAGAGCTTTGCGACTTACTACAACAACAACTACTACAAATACTGCTACAAACTCACAGCAATGGTTTAGTAGTCAAGAATCTAGGGCTAGTGAAACATCCAATATGACGAAAAAGAAATATCCCATTTTTCTTGTTAATATTACTTGTCCGTTTACTGAATATGATTTTATTTGTGATGAAGTCAAATTTCGTAATTTGGAAATACTTACTAAAGTAGTGGATGAATTTGCTAAGAATTTTCAGTTTAAACGAGAACAACGACTTGATGCAACTAATTTAATAAGTATTATTGATACAACTTGTATAATTCCTTCAAAACGAGCATCTGTTTCAAGTCATGAAGAAGAACCACCTTCTAAGCAGCAATATCATCGTTCTAATGTTTTTTATCAACAACAACAACAACAAAGCAGTAATTTTCCCATTAATAATCAACAAATTCAGACCAACTCCTGGTCAAATTCTTTTACATTTCCCAATATCTGGCGTCAACAAGAACAACAACAACAAAGAACTACTGATATTTTGCCAACTTCATTTGAAAAATTACAATCTCAAAAGGTCGTATCAAACCCATTTTATCAACCGCCTCCCCGTCCATCTAAAAACACAGCAACTAGTCACGTCAATCAATTTCATCTTCCATCTCTTCTTCCACCTAAACAAAAAGTGGAAAAATATTTAGAAAACTATGGTCATTTGAAAAAGTCTTCACAACTACCTCTTTCCCGCATTCCTTCCTCTTCATATTTTACCAAGAACTCAGAACAAGACAATAGATCATTAAATAAAAATGTATTGAGTAAAAAGTTGCTTTTTGAAATTCCTCTTCATTCAGATGATATGAGTAGAAAGAGAGATAGAGAGTTTGGTGATGAACCGATGGGTAAGGAAAACTGAATCTTTTATTAATTAATGACTATTATTATTATTATTTTTATTCAAAGTGTTATTTGTTATATAATATTTCTATCGAGTTTATGATAATAATATAATATAATTTGTACATACACATCACAGTGTACAGTTTTATTTTACAAAACGCTTCATAATATTTAATATTATAGTGTCTATTTATTTGATTTTCCCTTAATAGAAAGCAGTTCTCAAGATTCAAAAAGACTAAAGATGGCTATGGAAAAATCTTGTATTATTTCGGATGGAATTTCTCGTCCTTCTTTCTCAAAGTCTTCTCACCACTCACAAATTGATGATGATGAAGATGATGATGATGATGCATCAATAATTTCTAATAGTTTAAAAGGAGTAGCAATCAGTACAGGAGATTCCAATACAAAAAAAAACATTTTTGAAGTTCCAGCAACTTCTACTGTAACTAATAATTATGTTAATTTCAATATTTTTTCTCCAACACGCCCTTCAAGTACACCAAGATGGACACACAGTGTACCTATGAATAATACTTCTACGTGCATCAACCCTTTTCTGATTCCTCCAATTTCTCCTATTCCCAAAAATGGTTCAACTCCATTCAACCATTCTCCATCATTGAATGCAAAAATTCCATTACGCACTTCATTTAAAATGGGAAAGTATACGGGAGATGAAGTTGAAAAGAGTATTCAATATAATAATACAACACCATCATCTTCCTTTGACGGGAATAAAACTGTGCAACTTTTTACTGCTCAAGATTTAGAGATTGATGATAATGAAGAAGTCAAGAATTTGAGCTTAGAAATGGGTCAAGAATTGGTAAAAATTCATCCTCTACCAGAGACCAGGTATTATCCCTTAATGTTTACTGCTGTTTTGACATCACCACCTCAAATATTAAAGGAAGATAAAACTAGTGAGGAGAAATCTTTATTAGTAGATAATATTTCAAATCAAGTTGATTTGGACAAAATGATGTTGGATATTCCTAATCAGTTAAGTAGTGACAATTGCAATCATAGCAAGGAATCTTCATCAATGATGAAAGTGGATGAAGTGGAAAATGATAGAGCAAAATTAATTGAAAAAACATTGAATAATGTGTGTTTCAAGGAAAGAAATATTACTGATAATAGTGAGCAGAACGGGGTATCAAATCAAGAAAATCCATCGACAAGTAAACTGCTACTAGTAAACCATAAAGATGCTATGAATTCCAATGTACAAATTGTCAAAGGGAGGGATGCTAAAAGTGAACCTCCACCCACAGCAAATTATAAAAGTATATTATCCTTTGGTAGCAGATTATCTAAATTGAACCAATACCTTAAAAGGAAGAATAAGACTGTAGAAAATGTCAGGGAAGAAACAACTCATAGTAATGATAATGATATGGTTGTAGATGATGACAGTAACCATCAAGAAGAGATTAATAGTACCCAAAATGATGAAGTTGAGCCAATGAGTCAACAAAATGACCAGTTTATACCAAATATTAAATGATAAAATTTTCTTATATTGTAAAAAAATCTGCATTGTAACCTGTAACCTGTAACATATTATTATAAATTGTACTATAAATAAATTAGTAGAGTAAAGCTGCTTAAAAGGTGAATAAGAATTGTGAGCAAACTAACTGAATGCAAATATGTGTACGCATACAGACATCTGATTACTGATATACGTACAAGTTGACTATTGGGCTTATTGACTCATACATAGATGATGCCATTTTTAATGCACACAAACGTAAAAAATTTTTGAAACTTTTCCTAAATACTTAGTTCGTCTAGAATGGTACCGACTGTGAATAGTGAAAAATAAAATAAAACAATATGTACAAATTTTAAATGCATCAATCAGACAAAAACTGTTGGATATAATATTATAAGAATTGAGATGTTACAAATAGGTGGAACAGGGAAAATCCATCGGTAGTTTTGTTGTTCATGTACACACCCATATATTAGATATTTATCTCTTAGTGTGATCAAAATATTACCAGTTTAGATTGATTAGGGACATATGGGATATGGGATTGGTTTACGTACCTACTGAAAGATGTGTAGCAAGCGCATATAGTATACATGCGGTGTCTTTGTACTGTACACACACGTGTTTGAAAAGCATTAATCGCATTGTCATTCAAAATTCCGACAAATAGTATTTGTAACTGATTGCGATACGCAACAGTGATTTATTGGAGAAAAAAACTGTTCTCAGGATACATTGTTAATCCTAAAATCTCATCTATTTGACACCCAGATCATTTAGTACAACTAAAATGAAAGAAAGTTCACCAACTGATTTATGACAGATTTAAAAACTGTCAAACGCAGTATATGTTACATCAAATGTAGAAGGTGTTACTGCTTAAAAGATTGGACAAATACCCCAAGCTTAACTTGTATGACAGTGAATTTTATTAATTGTTTTCATGATTCATGCATATTTTATACAAATATATTTATTATTTATTATGCATGCTGCTGATTTAAGGTCGGGATGCGTATTTCTTGTAGATAGATACAAAACATATATATGAATATATTATTCATGCATACCTACATAGTAGATATGAAATCATACATGAAATGCGCCTCAGTAAACAAAGATTTCGTGTCCTCCTGTGGATTAATCTTTTAGCAGTATTTAATTGTATGAATTTTGAATATCATTATCAAGGTTGGAATGGATAACTTTTTTTAGCTATGAATTCATTGTCGACTTTAATAATTTTATTAGTGAGATAGTCACTAGTAAAGTCTCTTGTGAACTCTACTTTCTCTAATAGCAGCACTAACCAAAGACCACACGAAGGATAGGATCAAAGTGTTATTGGAGAAAGAAAATTCACCAAGAAACGTTTTTCCTTTGTTTTTTATTTTTTCTTTACGTATAGATTTTGAATTGTTCATTATATTTACCCATAGTTTTATTGTGTAGTATCTACAAGATATAATATTACAATGCTTAAAGTACGCTGTAGTTCTCTCATTATTTCTTCATACATAATTTATAGCTTGTGTATAGTGTCAATTGCAAATGCACTACTTTCTGGAGATGATTTACTGGTAACTAATTTAAAAACGAGACACAATATAATAAACACAATTTACATGCTATTGAATATATATGATTTTCCTCCGAATTTCTCTGAATAGTTTATATTGTCATAAGAAAATGATTAAACTTTACTTTCACACAGGTTCATGCTGGAGACTTAGGGACGATTAGGGGTGTTGCAAGACAAACAGTTGTAACCAAAAGGGATTTTGTTGATTTTTTGGGCATACCGTATGTATTTAACTTCATTCATTTTTTACAAAATTGTGTACATTTATAAGTTTACTCATATATTTTCAATTGAAAAGCAGACTAAATTAAAACTACAAATACTGAAGCTGTTCCTCTCAATTTTCAGTTATGCACAATCTCCGGAAGGACAAACTAGATTTCTCGTAAGTACTCTTATTCTAAATACATTTTTAGTTTTTGTATGTATATCTATATATACATATGTATATACGTAATTTTATACCATGTACATTATCTGAAATTTTCAACAGCCTCCAGAACCGATTAATCCGCCACTAGCACCACCAGGAGACGTATTCAATGCTACCAGAAAAATGAAATCCTGCCCTCAAACCACTAATATTTTGTACCCTCCTTCACAGCTGGACGAAAATTGTTTGGGTAATGTCTTATTTTATTTAAGTGGTAGGACTCGTTTGTGTTTTGACTGTTTTTAGTTTGGTTTTATTATCATTTATTATTTACTTTGAAATTGATTTTTTTTTCGGTTTGTAGGACTCCATATAAGCACTCCACAGGTATGTTCTTTATATCTTTACAAAGAATAACAAACCATGAACAACACAAAATTATAAAATTGATCCATCTTTGATCTTATGATTTACAATACAAGTTTTCCAATGTTATTTATTTACATAAGATTGAGGGTAAAACTGAAAAGCTATTCCCAGTCATCGTTTTTATACATGGAGGTAAGCTACACAAACTCAACATTATAACTTGCTACAAATCAACTTGGTACAGTCATCGACCGTGATGTTGTTTGTACAGTTAATTTCTATTAATGTGTTTAAATTCTAGGTGCTTTCACTTTGGGATCATCTGATACATACAACGGACAAAGATTGCTGGAGAGAGATGTGGTTCTCGTAACTGTTAATTATAGATTGGGTGAATATATTCAGTACAAAATTATGCACAGAATCAATAATCAATAGCTGAAAGTTTTACAAACAATTATGCTGCCAAAAATATAACATCTTGCTTTGTGTACGTTTACAGGCATATTAGGATTTTTTTGCTTAAATACTGCAAGTGCGCCTGGAAATGCTGCCATGTACGATTTATTTCAGGCCCTAGTTTTCATAAAGCAGTATATTCAACACTTTGGAGGAGACCCTAATTCTATTACAATAGGTTTGTACACCATTATTGACAAAATGTCATTTTCTTGAAGTTCTTTAGAAGTACAATGCATATACACAATATACAGTATATAATGGAGTATATGATGTTATACGCATGTAATCATTTTCTTATTCTTTGTTTTTTCTAGCCGGACAATCGGCAGGTGCTGTCGCTGTGAACCATTTAATGATTTCACCCCTCACAAGAGATAAGGGGCTATTTCATAAAGCAATTTGTCTAAGTGGAACTGCTCTAAATGAGGTAAAGTACTAGACTTGTTTTACTTTTTTGCAATACTCTAAACTTTTTAAGATATTACTTAAAGTAATGTTGTGTATATTATCAACTACTGAGAATTAACTAATAACATAATACATATCATACTTTTAGTGGGGTACAACTACCGCAGAAATAGCGGAACAAGCTTCCCTTGACTTAGCCGCAAGAGTTGGATGTAATGATCCAGGGAAAGAGAACGATCCAGAAGCAATTACAACTTGTATGCGTGGAGTAAATCATACGACACTGGTCGCCAAACTTGACGAGTACCAAGTAAACTTCATATTTAGTGGATTTTAAATGAAATATGAAATACATTATACATTGTTTACACCGGTGTGCATTTTGATACAATGTCTTGATCAATGTCATGATTTGTTCTCAAATTATAAAAGAGAGAAGAACGAAAGCAAGGAAGATTGGGTTTCTCACCAGTGACTCCAGTTATTCAGAGAGTTGGTGCAGGTGGTGGCATTAAATTTTTGGATGAAGCACCTGAAGTTATTCTTGAACAGCAGAAGCAATCAAATATTCCCTTAATTATGGGTTCAACAAGACATGATGGATCTTTTGTACTCAGTGTGGTCTTTAATCAGTTTCTCAAGTACTAAACTTAACATTTTTTGTAACTGTGGGACAAAATTCTATAAGCATGGATTGAAAAATTCGTTATAATATATTTTCAAGGGAAACAATTATATATAAAGTTTTCGTGTTGTTCAATTTAAGAATTCAAATGACATCTTACAAATTTTTTAAAATTAGACTTGACGGTCTTCAAAATAATTCTACATTTCTCAAGACTCAAATGGTTCCAATGTTACTTCAAGCTCTTGGTATAGAGGATAAAACTGAAGCTGTATATGAAACATTGGGTAAAGTTAATTAAATAATAAAATTTTGATATGGGGTATTTCTCTTTACATTAATGTCCTCTAACGCTTAAAAACTATACAATTAAACTTTGGTTTTTATTTTTTTCATTTTCTAGCTAATGTCTACCTTGGAAAAGATATAAAACTTTCAGGAAACTTTTCACTAATGATTCCTGGTCTCATGGACGTAAGTTAAGCTCAGTTAGCAATTTGAAATTTCAAAATCCAGCATAAAATCGTTATTGTGTGTAATGCTGAAGCAAAAACATGATTTCTTTGGGTTTTGTTTGGTTGCTTTTCAGCTTCATAGTATATTTTTCTTCAAAGCTGCTGCTTATAGGACTTTAAAACTCCACTCTAGATTGCGACCGGATTCATACTGGTACTCGTTTGATTTTAAAGGCACCAGAAGTGTTTACAGTACTTTAGTCAATACCACTGGAAATCCGGTACCCGGAGGAATTACTCACGGAGATGGTTCGAACGATTTAATCTAGAAATAATTTTTGATTGGGACATAGAAAATAATTTTAAATTTTAGAATAATCCTTTTATTATCATTGTTAATATTTAAATAATACAAAAACGTCAAGCGTCATTTGTAAAATATCTATTTAGATTTGCTTTATATCTTCAACATTATACTTATGAGCCTAATACAACCAGACGAAAAGGCAGTTAGTGAGAGAATGGTTAACTACTGGGCAAATTTTGCATGGACAGGGTAAATTGTTTAACTGTTTATTTTTATTTTTTGCCTTTCGATACATTACATAGTTACAATTGTGTTGTTTATAGCACATTATGACAAAACATATTAATTCTACATTCGGTTCTACAATTAATTATATCTATATCTCAAAACAATTACATAAAATATGCACAAAATATAACCTGACTTTTGTATGGTTTTATTTTGATTTCGATAGAAATCCTAATAATCGTGAGGATGATATCACCACCAAAGAAGAAGGATGGCCCACCTTTTCAGAGGCAAATCCTTTCTATGCTAGTTTAAACAAAGAGGTTGAAGTGGTAAATGATTTCCCTATGGATAGTTGGCAAGGTATGAGCCATGAACTACTTCCTGAACTTTTCCCCCCAGAGGACACTTCAACACCAAAAATTGATGAAACAACTCCAGGAGATGAAAATACAAGTAGTACTGCACAAGATGAAAATACAAGTAGTACTGTTCAAGAAGAAAATACAAGTAGTACTGCTCAAGAGGATACCACTAGTCCTACTTGTTATTGTAGTCCCAATCCAACAACGGTCACTGAAGAAACTGAAATTAAAACTTCAACTGATTCTGGAGATGTGGAAAGTACTACAACTGATGGAAGTGAAAAGACAATGTCCAATTCCATCCTCCTCATTACTATCACTCTATTATGTGTATGGACTGTTAGACCTTAGAACTCCTGTTTTGCTTAATCATGTATATAGACATTATATTATACTTTACATACTTATAGGTTATAGGTTGTGTTTTTAAAGTCTTTTTTTCTCGGAGTTGTTTACTTCTGATTCTAAAGGCTAAATAATGTTTTTTTTATGAAATGTTGGATGACAAATTTTGAATAAAAACAGTTTTTTTACACAAAATACTGAACAGAAAAGAAATACAAAAATGTTTTTCATGTTGATAAAACGATTCAAGGCAGAACAATATATTTTATGCAGTCCGTAAAGCGTACAATTTACAAATTATGCTATTGGTAGTCTATATTATTTCTATTTTTTATCTCTATCTCTTATGTATATATACTCATCCTACCTATAATCTATTATCATTTCGGAGTTCATACTTTTGCTACTGCTAACAATTTACTGCATACTTTTAAATTTCTATTGATGACTTGACATAAAGAACGTTTCATAGATTATATACATACATATGTATTGTCACATCAGTGAGTCATAAGCAAAAAAAATATCTCAGGTACATGAACATGCTCATTATCACCTTATCTTTATTCGCAATACAGTAGGCACACACTCATCATAAATTTTAATATGTTGCTGTTGGAGCCTTGCAAAGGAGTTTACAGTTGTCCCTATTAATTTTTCCTGATAGATATTTGCCACTCTTTGTGTAGTACTAGAATTTACAATCTACATACTAAACGTTTGTCATTCTTTTATCAGTCAATTTTGCTGCAGAAAAACTTGTGTGATACAGAAGCTATTTATCACATGTATTGCATTATACTTAAATTGTAATGGGTAGACTTACATATGCCCTAATTTTAAACATTGACTGACGGTTATAGCTGCATAAAAATTTCTGACTTGCTAACCCGAGATTCAAGCACAAATGTAGCATTATACATTACACATTGAACTAGATACTTTTATTTTTTTATAAACTTTATGACTCGTTGTACATATAACCCAAATACCATATAACTGATGATAATATCGATTACGAACTGAATGACTTTTGCTCTTACTCTGCTCTAAAATCTAATATCATTTTATATGATGTTAAATTTGTGAACAAGTAACTTGAATATTACGAGTATCCTTATTCCACATTGAGAATAAAAGTTACAGTGACAAAGTGAACTTTCCTTAAACTATAAATTATTTTGGAAAAATCAAATCATGTCTGAAGATCTGGTAGAAGTAGCGGGGAATCTGGAAACAAGTTCTGGAGCTCAAGATGCATCTGACTCTAAATCTTGGTTGGTGTTTTTTGCTTTTTTTCCTCTTCAGATAACTACATACTTTATTTAAACATATTATGTACATTTTGTATCCCTATTCTGTCTTAAGTTAAAAAAATGACAATATAAAAAACTATTATTTTTTAAGGCTGTCGTCATTAATTGGTGACAAAGAGGAGCCCAAAATTGCCAATATGCCCGTGGAAAAAGATGCAGAGGAATATAACATGAACCACAAATATCGTGGGAAAGCTGTCATTTTTAATCATAAGGTTTATCTAAAACAATCCAATGAAAAGTCTTTGTTTTTCAAAGAAGAAACGACATGAAGCATGAAGTAATTATGTATCATTTAATATAAGAGATTCATTTAAAATTTCAAAATAGGTTTTCAAAGTGGATGGACTGAATTCTCGTAGTGGAACCGATGCAGACAGAGATAATTTGGGCGAGATTTTGAGAAAACTGGACTTTGAAGTGGAAGTTTACAATGACTTGACTCGTTCAAAACTTTTATCTCGGATCTCTGATTGTAAATATTTTGGAAATAAAATATAGAATTACATTATTTTTTATCCCTTGCCTCGTACATTGTACAAACTGCAAACGACAAACAATAAAAAATGAATTGTATTTTAATGTTTGCTGTTTAGTGGCTGGAGAAGATCATTCTGACAGAGACTGTTTGTTGGTGTGTGTATTTTCACATGGAGTTGAAAATGAAATCTACGCATTAGATGGAAAGTACAAACCAGATAACTTGTGGAACTCATTTACAGGTATGTAGTTTTGATATTTTTTGAATTATAAACTTAAAGAATTTTGAGAAACTGGTAAAATACAATTTGAAATTCAAATTTTGAATTTAATTATGTATTATAAAAGTTTATGTGCTTTCTTAAAAACTCAGCTGAGTCCTGTCCTACACTCGCTGGAAAACCAAAAGTCTTTTTGATTCAGGTACAAATTACTTATCTCAATCATGAAACACAGTACACATTGTACAATATAGTACAATATAATGAAATGAAAAGATAATGCCAAAATGTATTGACTTTTGGAATTTTTCTAAATGAAACATAAGGCGTGTCAAGGCAATAAACTAGAAAATGGAGTGACATTAAGATCAGTGCCCAAGGATTTTCAGTTCGTTCAGACAGATAGCGATGTTCCTGACAGCCGGGCACAGAATACATCGTACAAAATCCCAAATCGGGCAGATTTTCTGATGGCATATAGCTCATTTCCTGGTTAGCATAATCTACATATTTTCATCTTTGAAGTTATCAACTACTATTCTACCTTAACAGGATCTATGTTCTACTAATACAAATTTGACTTATTGTTGAAATTTTCAAATTTTCTACCCTGAAACAGGCTATTATTCATGGAGAAACCAAGCCCAAGGGTCTTGGTTCATTCAAAGTGTATGCAAAGTATTTAAGAAACACGGTTATGATAAAGAGCTACAGGCTATGATGACTGCTGTTTCAAGAAATGTAAGTTTAAAAATGAATTGCTTATTCTTAAGTACTCAAAAATGACACAATTTTCATCTAATAATCAAAAACTAAAAAAGAAGCAAAAATAAATGAATTTTCTGCATAATGTTAAAGGTGGCCTTAAACTTTGAATCGTACGTCCCAAATAATCAAGATATGGATCAAAAGAAGCAGCAACCATTTGTCTGTTCAACTTTAATACGAGAATGTTATTTTCGGTAAATCAGTTTCAATTTAAACTGCGACGTTCATGATTCATGAATCCTGATGCAGACTTTCTTTCCACGGTTTTTACCATTCAATATTATCATGAAATAAATAGATAATTTCAATATTTTCATTGGTTATATAGACCAAAACGAGATGGAGAATGTCTAGGAAAAATCACAACTGGTGATGTTATTGACAGTCCTGAAATTACAGAAAATCCAGAAGCACCACCTCCTAACTTTCGCCAAGCTAGATTTGCTTTGATTAACCCAAAACCTGCAGACCCATCACAGAAGAAATCCACAATCGAAGTTGCTCCTGATATCACTAGCAAAGATAATGGCTCAAAGAACTCCGCTGAACTACCAAAAATCAGGTTTAGTTTAGTCAGACCAACAGATAATAAAATTCAAGACAAAGTTTCCTCTTTGCATTCCAAAAAATAATCACATATCACATCTTATTTTGTAACTCGTGACCTATAAATGATATAATGCTTTTCTGTCTCTTGTTTTACTACTGATATAGACTTGTGGCATTAACTTCTCTATGAAATTTTTTTCTATGACAAAGCGCGCGCTACAGTTCAAATGCTGGGAT
>JAQGBH010000629.1:0-46105 GCA_034698265.1 Sminthurinus aureus
ATTATTATACTTAAGTAACTTAAGAAATAGTATTCTTAAAAGACATGTACAATATGTATGGACATGTACATCCATATTGTACATGTATGTAACATGAGCAAAACTAAAAAAATATAAGCAATAATGACTAATATAATCCGGATTTTATACAAATAGGATATTACGGATTTTATAGAATTTATACAAATAGGATATTAACTAAAGAATAAAACCAGAAACTTACCTTCTTCATAAGTTTGAATGAGATTCTGTTGACTAGCAACTTTACTGGACAATACAGAGCTGGTATCAAAAATCTCTCGTGCACCATTTCTAGCTAAAGAAGTTTCTCTTTCTAAAATATCTCGTTGTGTTTCTAACGATCCTTTTTCTTCACATAACAGTCGATAATTTTCAATCAATGTTTCTAATTCTTGTTCTTTTTTATCCAATAAGTCCTCCATTCGGCGGACATCTTCAAAATTCCATAAAATAATTATTATTATTAAAACTCATAAATTTAGTTTTGAAAAAGTCTCAAATAGTACAACTATTATTATATAAAATATCCCGTCGTACAACATAATTTGAACCTCATTTTTTTATCTTGTTGTAACAGATTAAAAGTGGTGATAACTTACCTTCAATATATTTTTGTAGTTGAAGTTTTAATTCATCTGTCTCTTTATTTTTCTTGTCCAACTCCATACCCATGCTTCTCATATCCGAATCAGTCTTTGATTTACTTTGTGATAAACGATTCATTTCTCTTTGAGCTGCATCTCGTTCTTTTATACGTTGATCTACATCTGCTTTCATCATTTCAATTTGTCGTCGTAAAATACCCATTTCTCTCTCTTGATCTTTTGATGCTTCACCACTATGTCTAAATACAAAATACAAAATAAATTTTTCATTTTTTAAAACACATGTATACTATACATTGTATAGTTCACAAATTAAAAAAATTAAAAAAAGAAAGAAGGATTTATCAAGAATGAAAAAATGCTCCTTACCCTAATTGTAGCTCTGTACTCTTTAATTGTAATTGTATTTTAGATACTTGGTCAGACTGTTTCACATTTTCAGCTTGTAATTTAGCCAATTTTTCATCCTTTCTATCAAGTTCTACTCTCATTTCATCTTTATCCCTATCTAAAGCTTTAACTAAAAGAAAGAAAATATGATTAATAATTATTATTGTACTTTTATTAATGTTAAAATATCGTTAAATTTAGCATTTGTTAACTCTCTTTACTAAATAGCTGTGTAAAGCACAGAGGTTAATTAATTATTAATTTGGTGAATTTTTTACCTGTAGAAGTTAGTGCAGACACTTCTCTCTCAAGAATCATTTCTCTAGCCATGAGTTGTCTAACTTGTTGATTTAATTCTTGATTTTCTCTTTGGGTAGGAACATAATTGGCTGCAGCTTTTCGCTGTGTATCATTTAATAAAGCTTCAGTTTGTTCTAACATTATCCTAAAGAATGTACAAATAAAAGTGAAGTAAAAAAGAATTAATTTTTAGACTTTCTGAATTTGTTTTAGAAATTCAATTTCACAACAACAGTATAGCTTTCTCTAGATGCACACTATTATACATTATACAATATGAATATTATGCTAAAAGTATTATTAAAATTTAATACATTTTGAATATAGACAGAAATATCACATTTACCTTGTTTTTTGAACATCAGCCTTCAACTGTTGTCCATGTTCTTGGCACTCTGCGAGAGCTCTTCGTAATTTTAAAACTTCATTTTCTAAATCTGATTTACTTGCATCTACAAGACTAGCTTTCATTTTCATACTGTCAATAATTCTTTCTAAACTACGTATTCTTTGATGTAATTCTGCAGTATCTGCTGCCACATCCATTGGTGTTCGATATGTTGAAGTTGTAGATGTCCTTCGACCATCTTGAGCACTTGGTGGATTTGGATAGTCTTCAGGACCACCCATACCATAAGGATCTGTAAATTGACGTTTAAAATCAGAAGGCACTGTATCATATGATGGACGATTTTTATCTCTATTGTAACTATCCCGTGATGATGATTGATGCTCTGGACGTCCATAACTTGGTCCTCTTGAATCTACATCATTTAATGGAACAAAATCTAATTCAGAATGAGGAATAGGAGCTGGATAACTTTCACTAATTTTTTTAGTAATTGAAGGTTGAGACTTTAATGATGTTGATTTTTTATCGATCGTTCCCTTAGGATCACCACTACTGCTACTACCACCACCACCAAAAAATCCAGGATTCTTACCAGGATTTTTACGTGATTGAGGATAATTAAATGTTTCTTTCAGGCTGTTGCTATTAGTAGGACCACCCGTTGAAGTACTTGGTTGTTGAAATCTATTATTACGATCTTGATCAAGGTCATTATTATCTCTTATACCAAATCTTTGTTCAGATTCAGTAGGATAATCCATATCAGCTTGATCATAAGGTAGGATATATTGTATTTGAGATTCCGTTTTTGATAATGAATTTTTCAAACTAGAAGGGGATTTATCTTTTTCAGAAATGTTGGGTGTATACTGAGTTAATTGATTAAAATTATCTTGGCCAACTTGTTCTTGTGACTGAGGCAATTTTGATGATTTAACACTACTAGGAGTTGTTTTAGATGGAACTTTGTAATTAGGATCAGTTGCAATTGAAGGCTGTTTACGTAATGATTTTTTAGAATCACTACTACTATCTCTTTTCAAAGTAGGTTTAGATGATGATGAGAGTTTTGGCCACTGATCTCTCTTTTTCTTATGTTCATCTTCTCCATCTCTATAAAAGTCATTGTCAGGATTTTCATCTTGTCCTTTTCTGTTCTCATTTATTCTTCTTTGGCGAGGAGCTCTATCTTCCTGTCCTCTAACTACTTCTTGTTCTTCTTGTTCTTCTTCTTCACCTTCTTCTCCTGACATTTCTATTATGGGTTGTTCAAGTCTTTTACCTTTTGGCATGTCTTTTTGAAGTCCTCCTTTATCACTACTATCTTTCTTTCTGTGTACAGTATAGGAAGGAGTTCCTCGTTTTAAATTTTCAGCAGAAGAAGAAGAAGAATCTTTTGACTTTTTCTGTTGTAAACCTTGTGATGACCCATTTAAAGAAGGTTTATTATTATACTCTCCATTTAAACGGGAAAAAGGGCCAGATGTTTCTTCCAGAGGTTGATTCTCCTCAGTTTGTGCATCATATTCTCCATCATCATCACTTGAATATGCATCTAAATCATCATAGTTGGAAGATATTTCGGGTTTTGATGAATCTTTATTTGTAGGTTTTTTTACAGAGACTGAAGGTTGGCGATTAAGGGATTTTCTACCATCTTTCTTCTCTAATACTGGTTTAGCTGCTGCTACCCCTTGTTGAGGTGATGTTCGTGATTTCCCTGTAGGTCCTGATGATGACCGTTTATTTAAAGGTGCTGACTTTGTTGATTTTTTTAATGGTGAATCTCGATTATTTTTAACTTCATCTTCATCATCACTATGAATTCTTTGATCTTTATCCTCTTCGTCAACTTCTTCTTCTTCTTCGTTGTCACTTGGAAAGTCTACATTAGGTTGTTTCTGCTGCCCTAATTTTTGTTTTTCTCCTTCTTTATGTTTTTTATCACGTCCCAAATCCTTTTTACTTGTTTTCCTTGTCTTATCAACATCCTTATTTTGAGAGGGTTTCTTTTTATTTGAAACTATTTTTGATTGGGGTGATCTTAAAAGTACATTTCCTGGTTCTTCATATTCTCCATGCAAAGTAAAAGGTTGTCCAACAGGTTCCTCTACATCAATCTCTTCATCTTCATCATCATCATCACTTCCACTTAAATCAGCAGAACTTGTTCGTGCTTGTGATGAGAGTTTCTTTCCTAAAGAAGAGGAAGATGACATTTTCTTGTTGGGAATATGTTTATCACTTATTTTTTTGGACTCAGTGGAACTTTTCTTTCTTCTAAGACCTTCATCATTTCTATCATCTTTTTTTGGACCAAATTTACTAGAAGAACTTTCTTCACCAATTGCATTATCAAAACCTGGAATATTCGGTTTTGACTTGTTACCCCTTGCAATAGATGCTTTATTACTAGGTATAGAAGATAAAGTAGGACGACTTGAAATTGAAGCTTGAGAACTTGGGGCCAAGCTAGATGAAATTGCCATAGAACTACTCTTTTTAACTGGCCGCAATAACTTTTGAGGTTCTTCATCATGACCATTAAGAGGAGCAGAATCACTCATGTCATAATCTTCTTCATCTACTTCATTGTACGGTTCTTCTTCCTCTTCCTCCTCTTCGGCTTCACTCATTTCTTCAATAGGATTTTGTTTAATTGGCCTACTATTGTTTTTATTTATTATAGTCCCTTCACTTGGACGTTTACTACTTCCTCTTGAATGCAATTTAGTTGATTCAGAATCTTTATTACCCATCATATTTTCGGAAGATTTCTTACTAGTATTATTCAACCCTTTTAGACCTTGAGAAGATGATCTAGATGGTGGATTATCATATTCAGCATTCAACATGAAAGGTCGTTTACTTTTATTTCCAACATCATTTTGGTTAATCGTTTTACTACTACTTCTTTTACTCATTATAGTTTCTTCACTTGGACGTTTACTACTTCCTCTTGAATGTAATTTAGTTGATTCAGAATCTTTGTTACCAATTATACTTTCAGAAGATTTCTTACTACTACTACTAGTCAATCCTTTTAGACCTTGAGAAGATGATCTAGATGGTGGATTATCATATTCAGCATTTAACATGAAAGGTCGTTCAATTACATCATTACTAATTCGAAGATTTTCTAATTCTTCTTCATCTTCAGATTCCTCTTGACTTTCTTCTTCTTGTTCCTCATTTTGCTGTTCTTTACCATGTATATTATATATTTTAGACTCAGCTTTATTCGTTTCAATTTTTGATAACTGAGCTAATGATGGTCGTTTTCTGGTTTTATTAATTGTAGGTTTAGATTGGACTCCTTTACCATTGGTTGGTTGAAATTTACTGGCAGTAGACGATACAATTTTAGTACTACTAATACCACCAGTACTACTAATTTTTTTCATATCATTCCTAGGAACATGAGAATGAGTCTTTGTGGTAAGTGACTTGACTGTCTTTTTAGATTCAGAAGTACGAGGTAACTTTGTAGGGTGTTCATTCATATCAAATTCAGACTTTGTGATTCTGGACGGAGTATGATCACGATCTGGTGTAGTTGTTGGTTTTGTATGTTTTCGTTGACAATCTGCAAGTAGAGCTTTTAACTCTGCCTTTTCTTGACAACAGTGAGATAATTGAGCCTCTAAAAGCTGTAACTTGTCTTCCACCGATATATTTTCATTACCGAGGAACATACATTCACCATTCATTAATGAAGCTGCAATGAAATTTCTTTCGGCTGTTGATCTATTCCGATTTGACATGTAGACATCATGTTCTTGTACTAAAAAAAAGGAAAGAAACAAATATATTATCTTATTTTATGCATTTTTTTCCCATTACATTTCATATGAAAGAAAAATGAATAATGTTTTAAACATGTAACATTTAGTATACAGACTATGGAATGAAAAATGTATTCCTTTGAATGGATAGCTGAACCTAAAACTATAAGACGTACCAGTTAAAGTTCGTGAAACACTTAATAACGTAAATGAGAACTTACACAAGTTATTTTGTAATTTTCTTTCCAGATTTAAATTTCGTTTTTGTAATAACTGTAATTGAAGTTGAGCTGATTTTAATGCCACATGAGCATCTTTTCCAGCACAATCCTCGATATTTTGATCACCATCGCCATATGAAGGTGCTACATTTTTCATGTGTAATTTCAAATTCTCCAGTTCTGCTTCTCTCATGTCTATCCCAGCTTTCATTGACTTTAAAAGTTCCATTAAATCTTCTTGTGTACTCTTCAAACTTCTGTTTTGTAATGTTAAAGCTTCTATTCTACTATCTGCAATCTAAATAACCGAAAATAAATTTATGAGTTTGATATGAATTGATTATAGAACTGTAAACTAAAATTCTCTTCATCAAAAGAAACAAGGCACTTCATGTACAAATTATGTGGTTTGTGTAAGTACGTACCTTCATGTAATCAAGTGCAGTATCACACGGTTTTTGTCCGAATCGGGCAAAATTTCGAATACGAACACAATGAGGACATAATTTTGGCGCGAATTCATCAATTTGCATTTGTTGTCTCTGAATTAAAACGTTATTCTTTGTCCCCTCTGATGATGATGATGACAAGATCACAAATAAAAACAGACACATTATATATTATAGACACACCATTTTTCAAAATTTCCTTGTACAGTCTTGTTTTTTACTATCTTCTATTCTTAGTAAATTTTTCACAAAAAAAAACTGATGTGATTTCGTAAGTACGAGATTTTGACACTTATGTAAAGATTATCTGTCATTAACTACACTGTCAATTTTTGTTTTACTTTGTTATTTGTTACAATATACCTGGAATGATAATACTTGCTTGCAGATTTCTTTCTTGCAGTTGAGCCATTTTTCGCGTTTTTGCCAAAGACTCGACTGTTTGTTCCTTCACGCGCTCTACGAGTTGACTGATGAGAATTTTTAGCTCTGCATTTTCTGATTCCAAGTCCCTCAGTCTTGATTTGGATTCTACACAAAAGAGACATAATATTCGATAAAAAATGTAATACTGATGAAACTGTCACGCATATACTCGTGTACAGTATAAAATATATTATACATTTGAAAAGTACTACTTTGACCACTTTTGATAATGGTAATCTGTTACATACAACATCCATGTTTTTCCACTATATTTTACATTTTACTATTCTATTCCTACTATTTGACTAAATTTGTGTTTCCAAAAACCTTGAAGCTTTTCATCCAATTTCTCCTGGTTACGTTGAAGTGTCAATCTTAGATGACTATTTTCTTTGATTAATCTCAAGCTCTCTTCTTTGAATGGTTGAACGCCTGTTTGTAATTCATCAGAAATCTATATAGAATACAGACACGCAAGCAAAACAAACAAATTCATACATTAAAAATATATAGATTTACATACACACATATATACAAACAGAGACCAAATGACAAAAAAGCATAAGTGTAACAGGGCCGATGTATGTAGGCCAATACATATATAGATTAACGAAGAAAAAAAATCGCGAAGAAAAAATTTTTTCTCTTTTTTACGACTCATTTTTAACATATACCGTATATGACCAAATACTAGACCAGGTCTACTAATTTTCCCATAAGAAAGCATTACACATGGACTACTATTTGAAGCTGGATAAATAAATGGTCATATACGGTAACCAGGTAGTATAATAATAGATGTTTTATAACGTTTCAATCTTTCATATAATATTATGAACTTTATATAAAAATATAAAACATAAAACATGTAATATATTATATACTTTTTGAACAACAACTCATATGTAATGTAGGACTGGACATTTTAAAAGAGGGAAAAATCAAGAATCAGCAGCAGTATAGTTAATGACACACACATTACTCTTACGACTAATGGATTCTCGTCAAAATTGGAAGCGGTGTTATATGACAGTGTATATAAAAATTGACTTTTCCAAACGGAATCACTACTTCAGTACACAAGCATGTACGCATAAGTACCTGGGAGGAAAAAAGCAATCGACAAACTGAATAAAGTTAACAGTCCGGGTGGCAATATACAATTTATCATCCCTTTTTGCAATTTCATGTTTCATATTACCGTTTCACTTTCTCACTTTTCTCTATTCTCTCTCTAGTTGAATACATGTCTGCACAATGCAGTGTGCAGTGCACAGGTAGAGCATAATATAATATACACTATGTGAGCACAAAATTTACCCAGATATTATAAGATCAGGTCTATTACAAGTTTCCTTGTGAATACACACGAGATATATTGTATGGAACAGTGTCTTTTTTCAATTTCCTACTTTTAGTTTTCCTTTATTCCATTTACTTTGTTCAAAATTCTCATTTTAACATCTCATTGCTTCATTGTGACAACTTGATGTTTCCATCTGTGGTCAGTACATTTTTTTTCAATAATAATTATTAATATTAATATATTGATTATTAACAATAACTATGAATTTGGAACCAGATTTGATAGTACTATAAGCCTACTGATTTTTTTTGTACCACAGATGAATATAAGGTGGAAAAAAATGGCAAACACATCATATCATGTATCTCAAAATTCATTTTTTTTCACTCATTCTTTTTCTGTCCGAGTTTCACCATATTTTGGCTTACTACTTACTAGTGTATAAACTTAGCAAATTCTACAAGAGAATACATGTGGTATAAATGAAACAGGTTTATCATTGCTTGGATTGTGAAAAATATAGTCGTATACATACGATTGAAAAAGAATCAGAGACAGCAACCGAGTAGCACCTTTTTTACACATTTATATTGTAATTTTCTCCTTGACTTTTTTGCTCTGCTGGAAACCTTTTCATGTTTGCTTGCACAAAATCAGCGTTCTACTTTTCCTCCAGGTTTTTTGTATTTCCAGCACTCATTTTCTACCAGTTACTCCATTTAACGGCACACTAATTAAAACGTGTTATTTTATTCACAGGTTCACAGTATGAGTCTTTGTTTATACTCTATAAGTTATACATTTAAATATACATGTATTAAGTATTAATACTAGAAGATCAAAGACGTCAAATAGTGTATTGTACTACTACAAAAGACTACATAATATTATATGTTCCCTTGAAACAGGAACCTTCAAATACTATTTTTTCCCCTAAATTACTACACAATGAAGAAGACAAAGAACGAGAGTTTACTTTTGGCTGGCTCCTACTCTGAATTCTGGTCTTTCGTTTTTCGTTCCATGCCTATTACTACTACTACTACTTGTAAAACTGCCATGATATGCTGATACTCTACGATTTCTTTCATGTGAATAAAGGTGAGCGTAAACTATTGACATCGATTTTAATCCACGAACTAATTATAATTAGCTCAAATCTTTTTTCATACATATATATGATACATCTCTTCTAAAACCTTTTCCATTTGCATAAAGGTCTACAAGAAAAGCAAATTAGGACAAAAATACGACTACGTGTGTACCATGTGCATGTGCTCATGAAGTATGCAGAATACAGCAAAAACAAACAAGCTTTTTCTTATAATGTGAAAGGAAGGAACAGCTACCTTCCTACATTCCTATCTATATGTACTCAATTCACCACACATGGATTAGAAATCGATCGATATTTTAGAACTGACTAACAAACTGGACAAAGTCTCATCATCACTGTCAAAAATTACATACATGTATAATGCATACGTACATACTATATATATATATATATTATGCGATTCTTATACTATCCTAAAGCCTATATAAGAGTACAATCTAATGAGAATGTTGCTTGTGGAAGTTCCTTCAGTAGCTAGCCATTAGTAATTTAGTACATTATGCTCATTCAATAAAAATCAAAATACATTGCCAGATTTCGTTTTTTTTCTTTAGTTTTTTTGTGTGTTTCTGTACTTGAAAGTACAAACCGTCAAATAGATTAAAACAATTTAGACATTTTGATACACATTATACCTTTTATCCTTCAGTTTCAATCTTAGGTCTTAGGAATCTCCTATATTTTTTTTTTGGCGTACTTCTAATTTCTAATGCCCAAGAAAATGGGTTTGTTTTCACTTTCTACCGTGCTTTCGTAGTAGAAAAGAAAAAATATATACCTATAATTTATACTTGATAAAATATACTTTGGTAATTTTTTCATTTATTCGTATGCAATTTTTACACATGTCTTTTTATCATCATTGATTTTTCGCCTTGATCAATACCTGTGCTAAGCATGTGAATATATATATATATATGTATACATAAAAAGACTATAGGACTAATTCCCACTGATTTATAATAAAAGAAGGATGACTCTGACTAGAATATTTGCACAAATATATATGCTGAATGCTTTTGGTGAATGATATGTTTGATTTCATATTTATAAAAAGGTGTACACATAAAATACATCAACCTTTGTATAAGTACTTCCGAAAACCACAGGAAAACACAAAATACATAACCTAATATCTTCGAGACATCTCTATTATTATTATTATTAGACAAGTACATCATAAATATTGTATTACATTATTATCGTTTGGTATAAGAATGTAATAACATTTAAGTACCAACTATAATATAAATAGTATAGAAAATGGGAAATATGACATTATGTAACATGTACTACACCTTGCAAAACCTCACATCTATTCTATCGCGTGCATGAATGTAATACAACAAAAAGTAAGAATTTCGATTCCAACATGTGCGTTTTATACAAAACTACTTTATAAAAGTGGATATTATGGATTCTTGGTACACCTATATAGACTCTGATCACGCAAGAGATTTATTTACAAAAGCTACTACATACTAATACTACTTCTAATATTACCATATCTTTCACTCCCTTTTCCCTTTGATCTAATTTTTTTTGTATGGTAAAAGTTCTTTGTGTGTGTTTGTGGAATGTATTATGCAGTAAATATAACATACTTTGATGAATAAAAATTAAGTTATAGCCGAAAGTTACGTTTTCATCAGATTTTTTCATTGACATGTCATTCATAGCTCATAGCTTATTGTTTAAGTACATGAATCTTGAATCTCAGATATACATATTTCTTAATAACATGAGTGTATCTGGTATCCACTGAGCATGATGTATGGACATAGTAACTAGTTCTATAACATAAGTGCATTTTTGTCGTCTAAAGGACACATATCCTATACAATGCTTGCTTCAACAAGGCAAGGAGACAAAAGTGAGGACATGCACTGTTCCATTTTGTTTGTGGATGAAAGAGAAACAGCAATGAAACAATCAAATATTATGCAATGTAACTTTATCTATTTACAGCTACAATTTGACAGTAAATTAACATTGACTCACGTCACACGTTCATAAAAAAGTAAATGAATGTAATGATGAGATGTTTGTTACCTTTTTGAATTTCCTGGATTCTTGGACATATTTTTTTAGATTTTCAGTCGTCTTCAATAAATCTAAAACTAAATGCTCAACTAAAGGTAGAGAGTCCACACTAAAAGCTTCTCGATATCCCAAGTCATCTAGACGTTTCCGGACTGATACGTAACGACTTTCTACTAAACTCCCCATGATTACGGTCTGCGTATAGTTAAAAACAAACAAAATATATGACATTAGTACATTATCATACTCATCAAATTGACATGTAAACTATAGTAACAGTATTAATCAACTCATTTTGTATCTCACTTCTCACTTCTCACTACAAAAAAATAAGACTATAGACTATAATATATTATATAACATTTATAAAAAGACATTCCCACACACCACAGCATGTGTAAAATGTAATGTGGTAGTTAATTATGATTTAATCACAGATCAGGTCAATTAAAACGCTAGTGCATAAGAAATATTTAATATTATTAGATGTAAATAAGTTTTTACCTTTTACCTGCTGACAACTTTGCCGACTTTTTATCCCGCTTTAATATTTAATTGTAATACTCTATTTATTACATAAATGTACATGGATGAATACATAATGAGACATTTTAATGTCTCCTCTGTCTAATTAACACACTTCCAAGCTGTAACAATAGTAGAAATAAGAAAAATAGTTAAATAAAAATGTAAACAAATGAAAATTGCAAAAGTCCAAGAAAAAAATTTCAAAAATATTTGAATTTACGCGGATTTTCTTGCCCCATGTTTTAAAGGTGTTTGCATGCTTTTGGATAAGCTGGTTCATTTTTTTGGAAGTTTGTTAGAATTTTTAAGTAGTTAAAAGTAATTACAATTAAAAATGAATCGTTACAATAGGAAGGATAGTCAGAGATCTGACGAAAGACAATACGACGATGACTACTATGAACCGGTAAGTACTTTATTTTTTTAATTCAAAATTACTAGTTTCAATCTGGTCTAAAATACACACATACTTATTGTAAATGGTAAATGGTAAAGTGACAGCCGGCTTGGTATTTAAAAATTATCAAAAAGAAGAAATTAATTATTCTAAAGTTTTTCTTTAATATAAAAGATGGATTAATAAATTGGATGCATATATGATTACAAGAATACTTCATATTTGATTGATGTATGTTGTTTATTTATTTGATTTTGTTTTGTTTAAAAATCTAATATATTATTATGTATTATGTATACCAGGGGGGATATCAGGAGGATTCAAGATTTCAGGATGATTACTACGGTGGTGGAGGAGGTTCAGGAGTTAGCAAATATCAATATCCGGATGCTGTAGGGAAGTTTATCCTTCATCTTTACAAAGCAATTAATAATAGAGATACAGCTGAAATTGAAAATCTTTATGAACTCCGTTTTCCACAACTCACAAAAGATTATTTTAAAGAAGAAAAGTGGCCATATGACATTGGTCATTTGGTTGAAGAACCCCTTTTCACGACTCTGTATAGAGAATTATATTACCGTCATATATATGCCGCTCTCCCTCAGAGTTTAACATTTTCCGACAGATGTAACAGCTACAGTAACTACTGTGAACTTTTCAACATGATTTTGAGTAAGAAAATTGAAGGGAATAATTATTGTAATTAGTAATTATTATGAAAATGTATAATAATATTTGAAATAAACTTAAACAAATTAAAACAAGTAGTAATTTTAAATTATAATGGTTTTTTAATATTTGGTTTTATTTTTCTTGTTGTTTTTAGCTTCTCCGGAACCAATTGACTTGACATTAACCAATCAATGGCTTTGGGAAATAATTGATGAATTTGTATATCAATTTCAATCATTTAGTCAATTCCGTCGGTCTCCCAAATTGAACAATGATGAGATGAATTACATTAAAGATCATTCCTACATTTGGTCTGTTTTGAGTGTATTGAATGTCCTGTACTCTTTAATTGAAAAGAGTAACATTAATGCTCAATTGAAAGCATACTTTAATAATGAAAACTCTGATGTCGTTGCCGGTGAATTTGGAAAATCGCCTTTGTACAAAATGTTGGGATATTTCAGCATTGTTGCACTACTTCGTGTCCACAGTATGCTTGGTGATTACCATTTGGCTGTGAAAGTACTCGAAAACATTGATCTTCATAAGAATGTAAGTATATATAATAATTTAAATAATTAATAATATCAAAAGTAAAGTAAAGTATCTTTTTAATTAAGGCAATAATAATTTAAATCATAATAATAATTCCTGTAATAATTATGGAGTCCCAAAGTTCAAAACATTTTATTATGGTTTACAAGTATTTATTTCTTATTGTTGTTTTAATTCTTTATTCTTCAAAATAGACAATGTACTGCAATGTCCCGGCATGTCAAATTACAACATATTATTATGTTGGATTTGCTTATGTTATGATGAGGAGATATGCTGATGCAATTCGGACCTATCAAAATTCATTGCTTTACATGCAAAGAATTAGACAAATGTTTCAAGCAAAATCTTACCAAAATGATCAGGTATATAAAAAAAAGAAGTAGTTTCTACTCTACTAATAACTATGTATGTATGATTATTTAACAATTGTATTCAAAATGAGAATTATTTGTATTAGAAATACATTATTCTAATTCTTCTTCTATGTATACACAGGTCAACAAACAAACGGATCAAATGTACACAATGTTGGCAGTCTGTTTGGTTCTTCATCCTCAATCTATTGATGAATCTATTAATTCTGTACTTCAAGATCGTAAATTTTCTGAGAAAATGGCTAGAATGCAAGCTGGTGACTTGAAGGTAAGATTGCCCAAGTTTGATGTTTATGACACGATCATGTATAGCATTATTATTTATTATATTATTCAGAAAATATTATGTAGATATAAATTTGTAGCAATTTTATTCTCTACAATTTATTGTCATGATGTGGTTGTAAGTTGTAATGTAATAAAAATTAGTAATTAATATTTAATATCATGCTGTGTAACGAGTTTAAAATAACAAATAATAATCATTTCAAATACTTTTATTTTATACTAGGAATTTGAGTCTTGCTTCTTATTTGCGTGTCCAAAATTTCTCTCACCTGTTCCACCAAGTTTGGATAGTGTTCCAAATCCCGATCCTACACAAGAACCCCTACATATTCAAAAAACAATTTTCCTTCAAGAAGTTGCCCAACAAATGTATTTACCAACTGTCCGATCCTTCTTGAAATTATATACAACCATGCCCATTTCCAAATTGAGTGCTTTTATGGAAACGGATATAGCAGCCCTTTCTGAATGTCTATTATGTTTTAAACATAAGATGCATAATATTGTGTGGACTAAAGGAATAAGTTCTCTCGAAGGAGAATTTCAAGCTGGCTCAGAGGTAAAAAAAAACAATAATAATAATAATTATATGTATAAATATTATTTATTAGATTTTGTACTATATTATGTATTGTATATTGGATATAATAGTAATGATTATCATTTATAATAATATGCTGATTTTTGGTTCCATTACTATTTAGGTTGATTTCTACATTGACAAGGATATGGTTCACATTGCTGATACTAAAGTTGGACGCCGATATGGAGACTACTTTATTCGTCTTATTCACATAATGGATGAACTCAATCGAGCTCTCAAAGGATTAAAATTTTAATATTTGTATTTCCAAATGTCATATTATTAAGTATTGATAATAGTAATAATTCTTATTATCATATAATGTAATTTAAGAAAAATGTATGATAGTATTAACTTATATTATGATACTACACCACTGATTTTACTAATACATAATACACAAAGTAATCATTTAAAAAATTTGAGGACATCTTTTCTTTTATTATATTAGACATTTTAAATACGTTTCCAACACATACACAGAGAAGAGGAAAGGAACCATAACGAATGAATAATAATATTAGTTCTCATGATATGAAATAGAAAAAAAACTGTATGAAAACGTCTTTTGTAAAAACAAAACTGGTAATAATAATAATTGTTGTTGTTGCTTTTGTTCGTTCTGTTGGTAAAAAAATTTGACAATTATTATTATTTCTTATTTCTAGAAATTACGTGGTAGTGTAATAATCAACTATTATCTTTACGTTATAAATTCAGTCATGCTGCATTCCGCGCAATCATGATTTTTTTTCCATATAATGTGTATTTTCAACAAAGCTATAGAATATTACCTATATCATTTTATGTGTTATTGAAATGATACAAAAATAAATGCATTATTATTGCAGTTTACAGTTACTATTTACTCTGATGGTTTATTTGAAACGTAATATTATAGTATAACATTGTTACTATTATTAGTTTTAAATCATTTTCTATTATAACATTGGAGCAGCATACCAGGAAACAAAAAGCTTGCGATCTGGAGTTTTTGTATGGATTTATTTAAAATTTCTAATTACATAGGATTTTATAGGATATTATTAATGATGTTAATTCTATGAGACTTATGCGTTTTACATGCTGCATCTCATTACATAAAAGTGTTCTATATTTTAATAACTCTTCAAATTATCATTATCATCATAATCTCGATCGAAAAATGCTACACAAGAAAATTATTGAAAACTTATTTCGTTATTTTTCTTTGCTCTAATTAGTCCACATTTGGATCGTCTCAAAGTACTGAAATGGCGACGGCACTACATTTTTTTAAAGGGAAACAAATTTCAAGTACACAATACACAACCTTGTATAATATAGAGAGAATAGAGACCGTCTGAACGAGCGTTTGTTTCCTTTAAAACTTTTACCCTTGTACAAAGTTACAGAGCATCATTGGTACTCATCAGGATTACCCGTTTCTCAGCATAGTATAATAATAGTTCTAGTAGTGCTAGCTGGTAGTAGTAGTAGTAGCAATAATAATAGTAATCACCTTGATACTACAAAGTAATAGTATAGCAGCACGGAAAAGAGTTTCCTAAATCCCATTCAGGAAACTCTTCAATCCCAGAAAATGATAATGAAGAAGAAGGAGAACAAGAAACAGAGATGGTAGAGACTGCAGAGGGAAAGGAGATGAGAAGAAGGAAGAAGATAGAGTATTGTCAAATTTTTATTCAAGCTTACAAGGGATTTACCTTTGGATAAAGTTTACCCATGAAAAAATTCATTGGGAATTTTGGCATTGAGAAATGTTTTACTCAACACACCAACTCTCAGACAGTCTTGTGAATGAAAAACTTCTACGTCGAGTCAGCTATACGCTCTAACTTTTCTTCAAAGAATACTAATGATACTTTGACTACAACAGAGGAACGTCGTGTCTATGATTTATCCATACAGAATGATATGTTGTACATATGTATTACTTTTGTACATTGCCTGACTGTGCATTTTAACTCAGGATCAGACTATCGCATAATTCATAATTCGACTTCTAATTCCTGTTTTACTTACCAAGTCTTCTAAAATTCAAAACTGTATTCCCAACTACAAACTACTACAACCACACAATGACATACTAACTACTAACTACTCAAATATTGTTCCGAATCCCACAGTCAGCAGTCTATCATACAAAATTTGAATATGAATTACCTATGCAAATCTGAAAACATTTCCAGTCAATTAGTGGTGAAAGAAGAATTAACAAACGAGAACAGTAATGTAACAAACATATTTTATTCTTTATTATTGTACAAAGTGAGGACATGAATGTGTATTTTATTCCATATTCATCGGCGTCTTCTGTGAAAACTGATCAACAAAACGGCAAGAAATGAAAACGTCGCTTTTACACACTGATTAAACTCTCATTTTCCATATGTTTATTCACCAAAATCAGCACAATGACAAATTGTAAATTGAATCTTAAGTGTTCAATATTCAATATTCAATCAAGTCACAAAATAAATAATAAATTACAGTTAAATATTGAATACGACCACAAACTTTAAAATTTAAAATGAAATATAAAACGTACCGTTAACTTGTAGATTGTGAGATTTTTCAAAAACAGAGACCGGAGACATAACAAAAAATAACCTATGTTAAAAATTACTTGAGTTTTTCATCGTCGTTTTCCTCTCAGCAAGAAAATACGGTCGGGTTTTATGCATTTTTATGTGCATATTATTATTCACAGTTCACAGTTACACCTTGAAATAAGCACGTGAACGGAACGGTGAAATGTGAAATGAACATCTTCAATATGTCCTACTTACCTATAATTTAGTAGTTCATCTTGGTATAAGAATGAGCTGTGACATTCTTTTCCCTTTCCCTTTGTAGTTTGAGAAATTCTATGAAAGGCAGTGATTTACGTGGAGTTCGTTTAGTCATCCGTCTTATTCCTCATACCGTGCATACTTATATAAAGACTTTTATATGGTATAGTATTATGTGGGCATTTTATTCGTACGCATACATACACAAACTATACGTAATAGATACTCTTTGTGTAACATATTACATATTTTACACACAGTATACTCAAACATAGATCAATTGTCTAAAGGTTTCTCTTTTCTCTTTCAAATAACGTAATATATTTTACGGCCGGAAAGAAATGTCAAGGGACAGGAAGATATTCTTTTTCTTCCTTGGCTCTTATTTTATGAATAAAGTTAAAGGTGCAAGATTTTCTCTGGTATTAGGTATTACCTTGTAAACCATAAAGATTCCTAAGTTGACTTGTTCCAATGTCACGTACATACAACATAGTCCATGTAAAATTTAGGCACTAGACACACATATAACATACACATTACACATACCCATAGATTCACAGAGAAACTCAACAGCAACGGAGAAAGTCAGTTCATTCTTTCACCCTCTCTTACTCCTTTTGTTCGTATTCATTTACTCACAGCTATAAATCTTTGTCTTTCAGTGTTGATTATATATGTACATAATACATAAGTATATGAGAAACTACTAAACCATGAACCATGAAGGAATTTTCGAGAAGGTATCCAGTTAATTAAAGAGCAGAAAAGAAATGGGGCAAAGAGGTGTAAGGTGTAATATAAAATATAAGGCCCGAGCTGATATCACAACATTTTTGTTGAGAGCTGAGAGCGGAGAGATGGGAGTCCGAAAATCCTAGGATAAAAGTTAAAATTCATTAACAATTTCATGTTCTTTAAAAATAGATTCATTAAATGATGGAGTTGGAAGGGGGTCCAGTTCCCGTTTTCTTGTTCCAAGAAAATAGTCTGTATAAATACTCTGCAGCTATATCGTGTATCCGATGTCCCCATTCCTTATGTAATCACTAATAAAACATTCTACATTCTACATAATATGAAGAATAATGAATCTTTTCCTAGGATTTCACGATATACGAAACATGTGTACGAAAATGTGCGGATAAAAGTACTGTGCTTGATTCAAATTTCAAATCTTGTAAGGTAAGTCGGTAATTGGTACTAAAAAATATAAAATATTGAAAAATTCAATGCATTATAAGTTATAACCTATTTTTATTAAAAAAGCGGAAAACAAGAATCGTAAGGAATTTTTATTGTATCTAATATCGAAGTTTAGTTAGCTACGGAAAACAGAGATGGAAAGAATACAGACAAAATGAATGAAAAGTCCATGAAAGTTCTGTGGATGAAAACTTGGTGAGGAGGAAAGAGGAAGATACTTTCCTTAGTGATCTGTGCTTTGTGCTTTGTTCTTTGTATAAATACAAAGGACAGGGAACGGAAACAAAGGAGGAAGAGGAAATACCAACAGAGTGAAAGAGTTGCCAAAGTTGGAGACGTGGGAGAAAAGAGGAAGCGTTTGTGTCACATCATTTTGTGTTTTCTTCAGTGGTTTTTGAAATGGTATGTGGATCAGGGTTGTCAAAAACTTTCCAGTTTTTACCCTCATTTTTCTGCAAAACCTTGAATCTTCAGTTCGGTTCCGTTGCTCAATTCTCAATGCTCAACTTTATCCTGATTTAGTGTTCACTGTTCAGTTTCCCGTTTTCAGGCCATGTTATTGTTTCTCAAGTACATATGATGAAAGTAGGAAATGTATCATATATTGAATAAGTATATAAGTTTCCTCCTTAAAAAATATACTTTGTTTGTTGTGATTTATAAAAGATTTTTACTGATTTTTGGTTTCCTAAAAGAAATAAAGAAAATTCACTACATAATGCTTTCTGTATTCTGTGTTCTGTATGATGTTTGCTGTTTGACATTCAAAGTATTTTGAGAAATTGCATATTGTTTTGTTTGTTCTTTCAAAAATCAAAATTTGCATTCATAAATTATGTATTATAAATTGTATACTATTATGTACAGTAACTTCCTCTGTACTCTGTACACCGTATACCGTATACGAATGACGAAACAGAATGTCATAGTTCATAATTTTTTCATTCTACGATGTAAAATTTGGATAACTACAAACTATGTATATGCAGGAGGATCAGTGATGTCTTTTTTGTCTCTGATGGTCTTTGAATAATTATCTGGCTACTGGATACTGGATAGTGGCTACTCATCGTAAATCGTAAGCATATAAGAATATTATATTGAACAGTGTCAGCGTATGAATAATGTATGGGAAATTTGATTTGTGTAGTTAATGTCCTTAATACACTTCCATTTTATATTAGCTTCTCTCATCATCCATTCTCCTCACGCACATGAATTTCCGGCTACTTATACTTATATTATTCGATATGCACTCATCATGTAGGTAGTAGTTATACAGAGGAAATATGACGAGTGAGGAGGTGAATTGGACAAGAGAACATGATTCTAATATATTCTAGAATCTAGAATCCAGAGTCTATGGTCTGAAGTCTAGAGAATTGTTTGTCGACACTAGCTTGAAAGTTGAAAGTAATTCAAATTTATAAAATTTATTATTTGATCCTGTATAAAACGTATGATGTCTTCCTTTCCTTCTCTACACAGTTCCTACCAAATTTCATAATATAAATAGGTCCTATAAATTTGGCGACCGAATCCAAACTCCAAAGTGGTTATTATATTATATTACTGTACTATGTATAATGTATATACTATATACATATCTTTATTATTATTATTAGTATTATTATTACGATTCTTTTGGAAAACTGCTGAGGAAAGTTTCTGCCGAGTTGGACGCTCTCCGAACTCCTAACTCCAAATATCTATCTCAACTCTCTCCTTTTCTTTCTTGTTCAACTAGTTCATAGACTTCACAGAGGCATCCAGAGTCCCGAGTCCAGAATCCAGAGCAGAGCCAGTACCAGTGCCAGTGTAGAATGTGTAATGGAGACCCGAGCACAACTTCATCCTCCATATTCCATATGTAAGGGAAAAGTTGGCAATAAAATATGGACAGAATGGAGTCTGGACTCTGGACATCATGAAAGAGAAAATTGAGAGACACTTTGAAAAGAAGGAAGTGGAAAAGTAGGGAAAGAACGTAAAAAGAAAGGAGAAAAAAAGATGAAAAAGAAGAAAGAAGGTGGAAAGAAAAGTTCCAAGTTCTAAGGTAAAAGGTAAAATGTACGATTGACTCACAAAACTTGTTTGCTGCATTACTACAAATATCTCTTTGTGTATGTACATATCATATATGATATACAAAAGGACATCCTACTGATACTGGAATACTGGATAGAAATCCAGGTCCAAAACTCTGAAACTAGAACTAGAAAACTGGAACAAGAGGAATGGAATTCGGAATTTGGGTTTGTGTTTTTGTCCGTCATGATGTATCCTGATCTTTTCTTGGTTGGAATTTGGAATGCATGTATTCATCCAAACAGACAACAGACGTGGCTGGGTGTATTTTGTATTGTAGATAAATGTACCATAAATATGTTTGTTTGTTTGCGTTGGACGATATTTGTTTCCAAGATTTGTATCTCTGCTATGTCTTATTTCTTCTTTTTTATTCTTTATTCTTCACGTGTACTGATATTAGAACTGATGCTGATACGTAGATCGTAGAACATGGAATCTGCTCTATTGGCCTTCTTCCTCCTTCCTCTACTATTACAATCAAGTATCAAGTATTTTTCAAAGGACCTTCTCATATTACAAAGATGGTCGTCATCACCATAATATTTTTTCCTTTTTGCCTCAATGCTTCCTCAAAACCCAAAACTCAAAATACCCAGATACTCAGACACGTGTTGTTCAAGCATTTAAACCTACATGTATAGTGTATAGTAAATAGTAAATAGTAAGCCTATAGAAAATCAAAGGTATGGAAATGTATTATATCTGTCTAGTATCTAGCTTCTAGTTTCTAGTATCTGCTCCCCAACTGAACTTGAAAAGTCAGTCATGTATTAAACCTTCAAACATCACCTTCATCTCATTCTTTTCAATTTCTTCAGTCTACGGACACTTTGTATGTCTAGCTGAACCTACACTACAGAACATACACTTTCCGGAACTTGGTACGAAATAACAAGGAATGGCTAAGATCTAAGATGGAAGTAGAATAAAAATCCCTTCTTCTGGATTCTTGACTCTGTTTACTTTGTGACTGGTGACTGTGAACGACAGAAAATGGGAACAAACACATAATAGTATATCACGCCCGTGTAATATCAAGTATCAAGTATCACAAGCTCTCTTCTACGTTGTATGCTGAATGCTGAATGTACGATATGGTGCATGTAGGAAGGAGAAAGTGCTGAGTATCATCACTTCCAGCTTCCAGTGCAGTGATAAAACCAAAGAGCTACATAGAATCAAGAAATGAAACAGACTGCTTCCAATAAATATCCAGGGAATAGTAGTGCCAGTTTCAATTATTTCCCTTTTCACGTCATCGTACTTTTCTGCTTTCCGCTGATAACTGATAAATACCATTTACCATGTCGCATTCTCCACCTGCACAAAAGTTCCTGCTTTCATCCCTGTATTATTATTCCTCTTAATCCTTAAAAGTTTCCTGGATTTCTGAGTTGAGCTGGTCATCCAAAAGCTTAAAACAACCTCAAAAACTTTAAAAAATACGTGTTTAGTCTCTAGCTTTTCAAACTTCACATTTCACATCATGTTTTGAGTTTTGACATTGATAATTTTTACCATATGTACATTGTATATATATATAGAAACTATCATGTATGCAATTTGCTCGTGACCTGAAGCAAGAGGGGCTGCAAAGTATAACTAAGAACACAATTATTCTGTGCTTTCATTTTTCAAGAATCTGGAAGAAAATCAGTCGCTCATGTAACAAAACAACAAATGAGCAAATTGGGCATTTGGGACTGATCTTAAAACAACCAAGTACAATAGATCATGCTTCTGTACATGCTTATAATTTGTGTGTATTACAGACTCAATTATAATTTATAATTTATAATAAGAATGGCCAGGAATAGTCACAAACGAAAAGGGAAAGAAAGTCGAAGAACAGGAGAGGACTACAGATTTCTTGTTGAAAAACCTGATTTACTTTGTGGGCTTCCTTATTTCCCGTATCAATTCTACATTCTACATTATACAATCTGCAATGCAGACACACACACACATATATATACATGTGTACTTTGTACATTGTACATGCATAATGCATAATAATATACACATAATGCTCTTTCCTGTACGCTTGACAACTCTGTACTTGACTCTCAAGATTAATGGTCTAGGAATTCAATGAAGAATACAAGAACAGCGAGCAGAGAATCAAGGATCGAGGATAAAGGAAGAATAGGATAAAACGGAAAAAGAGAGAAAGATGGAAAGGATTCCAGGTTTTCTTCTCTATTTCATTTGAATGTCATTCATTGTCACTGTCACAATTCAACAATTCAACACAAGTTTCTCATTCAGATGAACATGACTTTTAATTTTATTCATGATTACTAGTAACTAGTATTTAACTAGTGTATGCTACTTTTCTCCCCACTCCCTACAGCTCACGACCCTAGACCAGTGGACAACTGAAATTAAAAGGCCAAGAGTCAGGACTTGCATTTTAATCCTTTCTCCACATTCTACATTCTACATTCTGTATCCATTTTATTCTTTCGTCTTCATTTACGTGGAACTGTATGCTGTATAGAATTTATTAACTTTTCATCTTCTTCCTTCTCCCCATTCCTGACTCCTTACTCCTGACCTGCTGCATCATCAATAGGAAACACAAAATACGAAATACGTACAATACATGTACGTCTGTCCAAGACTTCTAGAATTCTAGACTTTTAGACTTTCTTGTTCTTTTTTTTAGTAAAACTAGTTAACTTTTACTAGTAGTCAGAAATTAGTGCTAGTTCTCTCGACTGTGTTTTAAAGATACCCAATTTTTCAATGGAACAATTGAACTGTGCACTATGTACTATATGTGAAAAAAAACCGCTTAGGTATGCAGGCTTTCTCCCTATGAATAAGCAATTTCTTTACTCTTCCTAAAACGCATCCTGTGCAATATTCTAGATTCTAGGATAATTATGTACTTTGAATTCTGATTATGCTGAGGCTTTTATAAGTCGTAATTCAACTTGAAATCCTGACTCCTCAAGGCACATTTAATTTTCCGGTTCCTGCTCATTAATTATTTTATCTTTCCTATCTGTCCAAATCCATTTTTTTTCTGTACAACTCATTCATTCAGTTTATTTATTCATGCCAAAATTAATTTTGGAATATTCCAAAGTCTAATCCATTCATAAATGCATAATTTATACATGTACATACTTTTTTTTCGAAAAAAAAGTAAATTAGTGAAACGAAAAAGAAAATACACAATACATGCAGGCTGCTGATTCAACTGATTCTCATTCTTACGACTTACGATTTACGATTAAATTAATTGTGAGTTTACTGTTGATTTTTCAATTGGAGCCATGTACCTTTTTGGCTTAATTTATTCCAGCTGTTTCTCAAGAGGAGTATGAATTCTACAGATATATTTTATATAAAAACTATCTAAACCTCAAATCTCAAATGGTTTAGATGGAGGAAAAGAACATAATATTACAGATTACAGACCATGATAAATGACAGTGATTTTTCGGCTTTTATGGATGCATGTGTAGATTTTTACGGCTCCTCCAAACTCCAAACTCCAAACGCCAAACATGTCTGTGTCTGCCTGTTTGACAGTGATAAATTTTTTGAAGCTAATCTCATGAGATGTTGTTTAGAAAAATTGGAACACAAAAACACATAATGAGAAAACAAGAGTAAATCTTTTGAACAAAGAATCAAGAATCAAGAGCATGTTCTCTAATGAAAATGATGAAAATCTGTATGAAAAAGCACAATCAAAACGGACCTATACTAAAGAGACCTACTGTTGACTGTTGAATGTTGATCATTGATATGTAAATTTAGATGAATGGAGAAAATTTGTATATATGCTTATCTGGTTTGTGGCTAAATAGTTTCTAGTTTTTGTATAAGAATTATGGTGAAAAAAGGAGAAGGAAAAGGAGGAGTGGGAAGAAAAGTAAAGAAACTCAAGGAGACGGCAAAGAGTAATTTACTATTTAGTCCAGGAGACGTAACCATAAACATCCATATATAAACATCCACACAGCAAAAGAAGTGACGATGATTGATTGACATTTTATGGAATGAGGTGAAGCTAAACAAACGTAAACGCATGACAAGTAATTAATATACATATACATCCAGGATTCGCGTATCTCTTTGTTTTTTTGGGGGTTCTTCCTTTTTTACTGTCCTTCCCCTTTTTTTGCATGAGAAATGGTCATGTCTGGTGTCTATCTTGTAAAATAAATTATTCCTGTATGTGTAGAGAAGCAGTGGTTGGTGGTGGAGGCGCCATGTCTACTTTCCAATTACTATCTTTTCTTTCCAACTTTTTTGCATCAAGCATCTCAGTACAACTAGTATATGTAGTAGTATGCACAATTCGCATGTTGACAGTTGACAGTGCAACAACAAGGGCATTTTTTCTTACTTTTTTACAATTTACAAGCCCTGCAGTGATAAAAAAATCCTTTAAATCCTTTTTTTATTTATTTTATGGACCATGGACCACTTAAAAATTTGAAGTAATGACTCTGAGGACTTGACTTATGCATTTTGTGTTCTATGTAGATAAAAATCTTTGTGATAATATAAGCGTATGTAACTCAATATTCTACAACATTATAGTTTATAGTATATGGTATATAACTAACCTACGACACGTACGAAAATACAGGCACCAAAAACAAATTGAGAGACAGGGAGAAGTTTAGAAAAGAATGGTTACATATCTGTATAAATTCCAAAGATCACCAACATTGCATACAGAACAAACAAACATTTCTTGAGTTACCCCCGAGTATTCAATTTATAATATATAAGATAACTCCTCTTCCATTTTGAATAATGATACTGTATTTTGTATTTTGTATTTTGTACAATGAACTGCACAAGTGTTTAAAAATGGTCAAGGTTTTGTCATTACTGTAGCTTAATTGAGATCAGCAGAAGAATTGTGCTGTAAAACAATTTTCGGTCATGTCCACTACTGGTCAAAAGTTAAAAGTTAGAAATCATGTGAATTTAGTTTTTACCTCTGGTACAAACATCAAAATAGTCGCGTAATATGATTTATGATTTATGACAGAGTGAAACCCCATTTTTTGCATGTTATATGCTTTATGCTGTATGCTTCCCATGTCCTTTCTTTCTTAAATGTGACAAAGTCTGTCATTTTTGTCACCTTTCCTGTTTCGTATGAAGCTCTTCATTTTTCATTCCTTATTCGTTCATCCAACCTTTTGTGTTTTGTGATATTTCATGTCACTGCATCAAACTCAGTTTGTTCTCGGTTTTCAATTTTCAATGCAAAAATAATCCAACAGGGTTCAACTTCTACTACTTAACCAGTACAAGTAGAAATCTACAAATGGAGTCAACAGAGCGAAAAATAATATGGCGATGAAATATTATTTGACAAAAATCTGAAAATGCAGACTACAAAAACTTGTTGGTTCTGATGTTTGATATTTGATGCTTAGAAAAAGGTGGATAACTTTTCGTGTTTTTCAAAATAATATATCTATACATTTTATCACCTCAGGAGGTGAAGAACAGGACAAGAAAAAATGGATTAAAAAATTCTTCCTGTCCTCTCTCCCATGCCATGCTTATCCTCTTTACAATTCCATGCTTATCCAGTTTAAAGTGTAAATGTAAATTCCATGTGTAGATATATAATTTTGCATGTATCTATCACGGGATCAAAATTGTAAAATGTCTTGAATATTCTATGGAAAAGTACATGTAAGTAATTGAGTCAAGTATTAGGTGTTAGGTTTCAAGAATTTGAAATTGTAACATATTTTTGAGTTCACACGGACTTTCTCCCTGCTTTCTGCATTTTTCAATATTCATGCTTGTGTGATCTGGGACACGGAGTGGAACGAGGACATAAAGATATTTGGGGATTTTCAACAACTATTTTTCTATTCCTTTCCCTTTACAATACACAAGTTTCAACTATTTGAAACTATTCGACTGTATACTGTATAGAACCAATATTTCTGACTTGTGACAAGTCACAAGTTATTCCATATTCAACTTGTACAATGACTTTGAATTTTTTCCTACACCTTTTTCTTCATGACAAATGTCCGCGTAGTTCCAAGTTTAACTACAGTCTACAGTTCTCAGCAGCTTCCAAACTCCAAACTCTAAACAAATACAGAAGATTCAGAGAAAACTGTTGGTACAAATATTCAGAAGAAACAGCAAAGGATTTCTATCCTTTTTAAAAAGAATTTAATGAACAATCTAATGATTTTAAATATAAATATTAAAAGCAAAATGTACGTTTATGATTTTCTCGTTTTATACTTTATTACACAAAGCATAAAGCAAAATGGCATAAAATAGGAGTTACAAACTATCGGAAAATCTATCTGCAATTTTTCTACTGGTTTATTAAACTATTAGCATGATTTTGGAACTTAACTGAGAACTGAACCGAGTTTGAAGTAGATCAGCGGACATAAAACAAGGGAGTTGGATATTGAGTATCGAGTATAGATTATAGGTTATAGACAGCGGTTGGGGACTCTGGACATTCAGCATTGAGTATTGAGTTGCAATGCCAAATGCCAACTGTAACATGATATAAAATATTGCATTCCATTCCATTCAATTTTGAGTTGTTTGATTTTTCAACCCATGCTGTAACAGCTACAGGCGAGACTAGGGACTAAACATGTTTTTGTGAACCACGCCATTGCCATGTTGACCATGAGATAATGGAAAATTGAAAATCTGGAGATCTAGAATCTAGAGATCTAGTAAATGGATCCGAATTTTTAACATACCATTTGCCGTTTGCAAATATTGTTAAAGTTCCTTCTCCCATGGAATCAAAGAATAAAGAATAAAGAGCCGAGTCGTTAGTTTGTCGTTTCTCGTTTCGCGTTTCAAATAATTCTTGACTGTTCACGTTTTATTTGGTTTCTTGGGGCAGGAAAGGGCAAAAAAAGATTTATTGAAAAAATATTGCCATGTCCAGAATCCAGAATCCAGAATTTTTATCACAAGAGTTTGCAAGAGAATCAAAAACCGAAAATCGAGAATTGAAACTGAGCTGAGCTCTTGATTCAGGGACTCTGGATTCTAGATTCTGTACTTTGGAATACTGTTTTAATGCAACATACAACGATGAATGAACGGACATGTCGGTTGTCGGTTGTATGTAGTATGTAAAGTGGAAAATATACATGGGAAAATCATAAAAAGTGTTCCGTTGTTTTAAAGCATGTGATTTCTTTCTATCCGTCAAAAGGTCAACTTTATTTTTGTGGGGTGAGGAGAAGAAGCTCGGCTGTGGAAACTAGAAACTGGAGCTGGAAACTGGTATGGCGAATCTCAAACTGATGAGGTAACTCGAGAATGATGGTGTATTTTTTCAAAGTTTATGCGCTGGACTGATGGGAAAGTCATTTGGCTTTGGCTTTTGGCCTCTCAGCCATTTTTCTCTGTAAAATCTTGAAAACAATCATCCAGCACGACAGCAGCCGAGTTCATGCATGCAGAATGTAGATACAACGTACACTGTACACTATACACTTTTCTCTTGTCCCTTGTACCACTATAAATCATGAGAGTGATGGACATTGCTTCGCGTTTAGAATTTAATAACCCTCTCTTTCATCCTTTTGAACACATTTCACATTTTTCATAATAGATTTATGAGGCAGTATAAAAAAATCTATGGTCATTTTTCCTTTGCTCTGTTTCTACTTTCTAGTTTGTAGTTTGGAGGAAATGGATTTTTCATCGTATGATAATAACACAAGTTTTTCCTATAATTTTTTTGGCTTTTGTACAACTTTTGGAATTTCTGTTACACGTCTTTTTTATAGCTCTTCTATCTTCTATTTTGTTGGTTTTATTACGTTTCATTCCTCTTCATTTTTCAATACAAAATACTGGCATAATAAAAACACATGTACATATTATACGACATCATTATGAACCTAATGAGTCTCTGGATTCTGGATCTTCTCATCTAAAAAAAAGGAAGGTGAACACTGAACACTGAACACAAAACACAGTAAAAGTACCTAAAGGGATCATTAAACGGGTCATATTAACACAACTGGTGGAGCTTGTAGCTCACACACGAAAAAAGGATCATTTAATGAGGTTGAAAAATTTTCCACTCAACCTAGTAAAAGAAAAAATAATGCGGCTATTTACGTTCACGGTAGAAACTAGAAAGTAGAAACAAGAGCAGACTTTTCTCTTTCCCGTGGAGAAATCCTGTTATGCATATGAGCAACACATGAATGAATATAGTTTTATAAAGTCCAACACCCACGATTAAAATCCGTAATACAGATATTCAAAAGTGTGTCACAAAGACACAAAGAGAAATGAAATGGAGAGAGACGAAGACAGAGATAAATAGAGAGCTGTAAGCTGTAATAAAAGCTGCAAAAGAGTGAGGAATACGGTACGGTATTCAGGAGAAGCGACTGAATATGAAAATGGGGCTTAAACCAGTTGAACATTGAATAGACAATAGACGTTGAGCTTATGCTTTTCCAACTTAAAACTCAAGTAATAATAATCTGCAATGTGCTGATTAACATTTAATTCATCACTCTTGTTTTCTTTTCCCTTTTCCTGTTTCCTCTGCCAAAGAAGCTGAATAAGTCAAAAAGCTTGAAATATGAACTTGTAGCTTCTCCGAATTTCCGATTCTCCGACTTTGTGGCTATACTCCAATCTTTTGCTTTTTCAGGCACCCAAATCCGAATCGGAATTTTGCTCGTAATTTTGGGTTTCTCTAGATTTCAAAACCCTAGGGAGTAGCTTTTTCTTTTTTTTCTTTTTATGTATGGTGAATGCTGACATTGTTCTTAGCTGCTTATTTCATCTGTTGAGAATTATAAATTTGAATGGTTGAATAAACACAACTTCACCTCGAGACAAATGCTTAAAAACTGTCTGTTTTACAAAAATGATTGTGTTTTTAAAAATATCTGGAGGCAGTACACATCTCTAAGTCTCTAACTGATCGTGGACAACGATGTAAAAACACAGCTTTAGCAAACAATGTCCATTTTTTAAGGTTTCCCATTTTTTGGTATTCAACGTGTCAATTTTCTTTCGTCGTGCTTGAAAAAATTAGCCTTTTAAAAATAATATACCTTTAAAAACATCTTGACAAATTTTCATTTTATATTCAACCCTCTGGATTTTGGATTTTGTATTTTACAAAAAGGAAAAAAAGTCATGAAAATGACGAGGGCTTAATGCATGTTTTCTTCATTTGGTCACGTACACTAAACTTGTGTTGTTTGTTGAGCATTGAGCACGTTAAAAATTTGCAGTTTGCAGTTTGCAGTGTAAATTGCTAACATGATTTAATATAAGTGTACTACTAGTTTTCAATCTCTGTGAAACTCTGCAAAATCTTTAAATTCAGTAGTAAAGATGGATCAAAACTGTACAAAAACGTAAAGACGAGCTTGTTTTTTACCACACATACTTTTAATCTTGATTTTGGTCATTTTTAATCAAGATTAAACATTTCAGGATATTATTGATTGTACGAAAAATATGCAGGATATACAGCATCAGTTATGTCTAATGTCACATCCTTGTCCATTGTTCACCCAAGACTCAATACGTGGGTAATTTGAAGCAAAAATAATAATGGAACACCTATAGGTGCCGACTGCAGACTGCAGACAAATGTGTATTGTGTAACAGATGCTTGAAATAACAACAGCAGTCCTAATTATGTACAACATCAAGATGATCAACACTCAAGGCGTACTTAGAATCTAGAATCTAGAATGTAGAATGTAGACACCTTCAGCATGTTGAATAGTCCAAGGATGAAAAGCCGAGACTTGTTCTATTTTTAATGTAATGTCTGACTTTGTATGAATACACAACACATCAAGGATAGACTCTCGACTCTAGAACCTAGACTCTAGACTCTCTACAGATATTGACTGCATGAACGGAATCCATAATTTTCGCCACTACTTTCTCTCCGCTCTCTTCTACTTTCTCCTACTTTCCATTCATAACATCTTGCTTTACTCTGTAAACTTTTAATAGCGCATAGATTTTTCCAGTGCGGTGGGAGATGAATAGCTTGGATAAAACAGTGCACAGTCTATGCTCTATGGTCTATGCACATAACATTATACTATCCATGAAGAACTGTTCACATTGCACTTTATTTACACATGTTAAATTGACTCTTGTCTTTTGTCTTTTATGCTGCGTGTACAGTGTACAGTGTACACTGTACATTGTACACCTTGCTGTTTTGATGACAGGGTGTTAAAACTCAAGTTTTATTAAGAATGATTAAGAGTAGTATGAAAATATCCACATGTGAAAATCCTATAATCTCCAATCTCCGATCAACAATAAATCACAGGTAGCAAAGCACGTACAACGACCATGTAGTTTGATTTTTGATTATTCTTGTTTTAATTAAGTATTCCTTGCCACTTGCTGTCGCGTCTGTTTTTCTTATAAAAAAGTCCATGTTTTGAAAATGGTTATGTTGACAAAAGTCTATGATTCTATGATTACACATCTTCTTTGAAGGATGAAGCTCCTTCAACCTTGTTTACAAAGTACAGAGTACACAGGTTTACTAGACGATACATGTTTTGACTTTTGACGTTAAAAATAATTATGGGAAAGGCCAGGATCCAGTATCCAGGATCAGGCTTGACGAGTATTTTTATTAAATTTGCCTACACTAGACACTAGCACAAAACAAAGACAATTTGCATCATGAATTATGAATTATGCGTAAGACATCTGTGGATAATGGATAACGGGCAACTTGAGCAGGCAAATGACTCTTTACTCTTTACTCTCTCCGTAATCTTGATCTTTATCTTTATTATTATCATTCTGTAGAACACGCCACTACCTTCCACGTATTCCACTACAAGTTTCTCTTTGCTTCAGCTCAAAACCTATCATATTTTCTTTTCGACAATCTTGATTCTTGAGCCTTGATACTTCAATTTTGTTTATATGCTACGATGACTCTAGACTCTAGACTCTAGACTCAAGGCTCAAGTGGAGGATTATTGGAGTAAGCATGATTAATATTTTTCATATGAATAAACAACAACAACAGCAGCAGCCCTTATTATTTTCAATTTCATCAACTTCTTATAAACAAAGTGCAAGGTGCTTATTTTTGTTTTGTTATATTATGTAAGCCTTATTTTTTTCCAAGTAAAAACGTTAATCAAAGTTCACCAGGTAGAGAGAAAAAAAGTTGCAAAATAGAAATTAACGTGTTTTGTCATGTTTTGACTTTTGACTTTTACCAAGGAGAAACCAAACTGACGCTGAGAGTGCTGAGCGCTGAGCTAAAACAAGATGAAACTTTTTTCTAAAGCCAATCCAATCATAAAATTCAAATTCAAATTCAGAGAAAAAGGTTCAAAGTTCAAAGAAACTGCTGCATCAAGAATCAAGGATGAACAGTAATAAAATATGACAAGCAAATGGGAATTTAATACGTAACAGACAATTTTCTGAATTTTATTCCGAATGTTCAAAAAAAAAACAAGCGGGTTAAAATGTATTGCATAATGTAGAATGTTAGTTATTTACACTCAAAACTCGACACACTCTGCTGACTTCTGACTTCTCTGAAAAGTTGATCATTGATCATTCATAAATTTATAAATCCATCAAACTCATCATAAAAGCACAAATGTACTCTATTCTTGTACTTTGTACGTGATACGCAGATATCTATCTACCGTTTGAATTCACCCTCTCATGTAGAGTCAGAGTGCAGAGCTTAGAAAGCAATCAACTTGCCTCGCCTACAACATGAACAACATGATCCGTAATCCGTAGCCTCGGATTAAATTTTGACTTTAGATTTCCCTAGGTTCTCAGTTCTCAGTTGTACACCTAACATGTGTTGAAGGAGTGTTCAGTGTTCATGTTATCTTGTAGGTTGTATAGGTTGTAGGAAATAGGATTTGATTACATGATTTACCGGTACGTGGGATTCAGTATTCTGCAAATCAAAACAAGACAAAAGATTGGAAAAACAATATTCTCAGAATGAGGAGCTGTAGGAGTGTTGTCACCCATTTTTAACTTATTACGTATTATGTAACAAATTCAAACCCAATTCTCCATTCTCCTTTCTTCTCTATTTCAAAGTGGTTCTCATGTACATGGATATTATGACAAAAATGTAAAAAGAGGTTTTTTACATATGGCATTTCGCATCCTAAGAATTTATTATATCATATTATGCGTCACGGTTTTATGAGTTATGAGTTATGACAGAAAAAAAACTTTGAACTGGTTTTGAAACTCCAAATCTCGAGTTTATTCATCAGCTGTTTGACGTTTGACATTCAACATTCGACATGCATTCGGCATTCGGCACGAGGCATGACAAACACAAGAAATAACAATATACCACCCTCGTCATCGTTTTCGTAACATCAATAATATCATATTTTATTATTTATCCTGTTACCACGTTTAATGTATATTTAATATGTAATAGAAAAAATAAGTGATAGATAAAGCCTGTACCGTACTGCGTGTATAGTTTATAATTTATATAATAATTAATACAGAGCGTACATAAGCAATTTTATTGTATATTTTGTTGTAATAATTCATAAATTATGCATAATATATTATTACTTTTTTATTCGGTCACATGTAGAACGAAGAATCCAGTTTTATTTTTGTAACCACCATCCTTTTTAAACATCAAGGATCAAGGGTAAAATCAGTAGTCAGGTTGCAGGTTGCATAAACAGTTACATGTTATAACATATAAATATGACTACAAGATTGACCTGATTGTAAATTGCAAATGAGACTGACCAGATTTGTTTTACTAGTTTGTACATGTTTTACAAGGATTGAGAATTAAGAATAATTTCCTTTCGGAATAACAAGTACTATTATTATTGTAATTTCTATAGACAGGAGACAGTAGACAGTTCAAAAATTACAGAATATGTACAGAATTCGGAAATTTGCTGGCGACTTTTGTGACACTAAAGGGAATTACTATCGAAAAGGTCAGGTCAGGTCAGTAGTCAGTAGATACATAACTATGTTTGGCCTTACAAAATCACAACAATTTAGGCAGGTCATAAGCTTTTGAATGTGTAGACTATGACACATGACACTTTTGCACAGCAAATCAGGCTGATGATTCATTCATGATTCAATATTCAATATAACAGCAACGATTTCATAATTTATAATTCATAATTTTCATTTTGTCAACATTCAACATACATCAAGTACGAGAATACGCAATATGCAACCATTAATAATAATTATTATTATTATTATTATCATCAGTAACAATAACAACTTTACCCGAAAGTTTTGTATTTTGTATTATCGTATACACATATCATATATTATTATTATTATACATACATTTAACTAGTCACAAAGTACATACAAAGTATACAATTTTGATTCGCTTTAGCATCCGTTTCCACTGGTTTTGTGACCTTTTATCCTCGTATCAAGTTGTAAAGGATTCACAAAAATTTGAAAAACGAACATTTGTAATATTCATAATATTTTGTATTGTACTCGTATAAGCACGAGTTTACGTTTTTCTTACTGCTAATATAATACAAACTTACTTACTTTGTTTAAGATTACAAATTCGAATTCGAATTCGTATTCGTTTGTTTTGCTTAGCACATGACGCCATGATCTATAGTCTATATGGTCTATGTACTAACGTTATTTGTGTAGGTGTTGGGACTGGGACTGGGAGTGGAAATGGAGTTGGAGCTGGAGTTGGAAATGGAAATGGAATGGGTTATTTCCTGTTCTTGTTGCTGTTGTATGGTTTGTTGTTTTTGTACTGCTAGAGGTTTTGTCTTTCGGCTTAGAACTGGGCTTTCTTCCACGACTGACAGAGCTCCTTTGTTCGACAAGGGACTGGATTTGGAAGGACGAGGACTATTTTTCAGCTTGGAAGTACTGTTAATGTTACTGTTACATTTATTATTGTCTAGTGTTGTAGTTATAGTTGTAGTTGGATCCGTTAGTGTTAGCTTATTTGAAATGGAATCTATTGTGCTCGTTGACAAACTGAGGCGAACATTGGCTTCTGAACTGCTCGTTGCTGAAAGGAGATTGGAAAATTTTTCAGGGGCACATGTCAGACTATTCATGTCCGTCGACTCTTCCAGTGACGGTGCCTTTCGGAATGAGGAACGAGACAAAGCCGTGTGCTGATTTGGTCCTTGGTCTAAGCTGAACTGACGTCGCAGACCCTTTGCTGTCGGACGACCGTTCAGCAATTGATGAGCAACCTACATTTTACGCAGAATTAGAATTGAAATTAGAATTCGAATTACAAAACAAAAAATCAATTTTACATTCTACGCATTCAAGTTCCACTAGGTACTATTTGCTGTCAAAGAACAGAACTGTGCCAAATTTCTCTACAGCTCTGAGCTCTGAAAATTCATGAATAGCTCAAAACTCAAAACTCAAAGCTCATACATAGACAAAAATAGGAAGTAATATCAACTAATGAGCTACACTGGTCAAAAAATAAAACCCAATTTAATATCCACATTTATTATTTATTTGTATCCATAATAAGCCTTTTGTATTTTGGGTTTTTATTTACACAAAAACCAGAAACCAATAAAAAATCGCATGTCCTACGCTTACGCTGTACCAAATAAAAATGCAGTAATGAAAAGAGAAAAGAGAAATGACGTACCTGCTCGGCTGGAGAAAGGGATCGTAAACTTTCTCCACTGAGAAGTGCATACTGCGACTGATTTGTCTTTGGAACTTCCAATCTGGTAGTAGCGTTGAGATCAAGTGAATTAGAAGGAGTCGTCAGCGGCTTTTTATTCACTTTTGGTTCCAACTCTTCCGGCCATTTACCAGTTCGACCAAAAATAATAGCTCTTTCATCCAACCTACAAGTTGAATGTTGAAGGAAGATAGATACATAAAAGACAAGGGTAAACATTAAACATGTTACATGATTTAATGACAGGAAAGAAAAAAGCCATGTCAACAATCAAGCTACATTTGTATGGAGTATGGTCCGTACTGTATGGAGTACTGATATGTGCTACGGACAATTCAATTGCACATCCAAATAAACCATCCAAATACAACTGCAAACATTGACTTGATAATTTCGTGGTAATAAAAAATAAATGAGCCTAAACTAAATGAATCAAGAATAGAAATTTACCCATGACTTTCGCTAAGGCAGCAAGAAAAAGCAAGTAAAATTAATCATTACAATTCAATCGTTGTCAATTGTCAATAAGAATGAGATACATTTTATCCTGTTCTCATTCAGTAAATTATATTTTTTATTATTCTTTATGCTCCATTAATAAAATGATTGCCCATTTACTGGTCAAAGAGGAGATATGAGATATTTTGTACTTACCCAAGAGGTGGCGGAGTTGGTAATTCCTTATCAAATCCTTCTTTACCTATAAAAATTCAATGCATTTAAAATTCCGAAGTACATATTCAATATTCTTAAGCCGTGAAGAAAAGCCTAAACTTTTTCTTGTATTTTTTGTTTACCCAAAAGCCAGTACGTCGGCATTTCTCCTTTTCCCTTTATATTTGTCATTCCCCTGTAAAACATAATATTTTGAAATTAGTACAAAATCCCGATAAAATATCGTTACCAAACAATACAATTTTTTATAGCTCATGTAAAATATGATATAGTATCTAGGATCTATGCAAATGACATGTAATCGACCACCCACCTGTATTGTATGATATAGCCACCCGCACTTGAAAAATAAAAAGTAGGAAGAAACGTTACTTTTACAAGTTGTGAAAGAAAGAGTACGAAATATAAAATACAAAATATGTACAGGAAAAACGTGTATATTGCGGAACAACTGAGTGATTATTTACCTGTCCAACTTGGCTTTTGTTTCCTGTGAGATATGGATTCTCCATGCGGCCCCTAAATTCAATCAATCAACAGAAAGACAAAGAACATGTTAATTTGATGTATTTCCGCCACATAAAATCTTAAAAACAAAACATGACTATTGTGTTTTGTCCTTTGAGTTCCAATGTTTTCATATCAATTTTTACTCCTTGCACGCTGTCATTTTGTCATTTTCTACATGCAAAAGTGCACGGAAAGTGCATATGCAAATGTCGGAATTGAAGGCGTATGGAAAATTATATGACAGATTATGATTATTTATTATGTAACATGCAGAAAGTAGGATTTCTATTGAGAAAGGAAAATAGGAACGCTGTACAAGTTGTAAGAGTTTGCGGTACAAAAATGATGTTGCAAGTCTCCAGGAACCAGGAATGTATAAACAAGGTGATCATAACCTAAAACATTTATTTAGGTTTATTTTAGTAACCAGAAAGTTAGCCTCGAGTCTAGAATCTAGAGTCTACAGTCTCGAGTCTCAAGGGAGCGCTTTATTTCCTCACTGATATGAGCAACACGAAAAGTTTCTTGTTTCATGCTACTTTCTTCCTACTTTCTACTTTCTATTTTCTATAGCCTATAGCGCTACATGCAACCCAATAGTAGTCTAAGATTCAACAGCATAATGCAATACGTCGTACACACATAATACAAAAACATGAAAACATCAAGAGAAAAGTTAATGTACATTGTACATTTCAGTTTGTAGCTTAAAGCTTGAATTTTGCCATTGCAATGATTCAAGATTCAAGATAAATGTCAATATTATGAAACAACTGACGATTCCCAGGCCATTTCTTCACTCTGTGATCTCTGTGACCTCTTGTTTTCTATTTGATATTTTCCTTTTCTCCTTTTTCTCACAAAGTTGTATGTAAATAACGAATACACAGTACACAGTAAACAGTATTTTCCATATCAAAGAATGTAACAGCTGACTTTTAAACTTTTAAGAAGTAAGTGTATAAAATATTAAAAGGTTGACGTAAATAGTAAATACCTGTTGATTCCATACGGCTCGCTGTGTTTACAGTATCTGTAAAAAAAGAAAAGCGAATACATTTAAAATTTAATCAGGTGTAAAAAACTTTTACTAAGGTTTTGATGTCCGATTTCCGGCTTCAGGTATTCGACATTCGACATTCGACGGATTTTGTTAATATCGATATGCATAAAAACTAGAAGCAGAACTCACCTCCAAATAAACAATAGCGGGGCATCGTAAGGCCCACCACCCCTGCACAACAACTCCCTGATAAATAAATAATACAAGGAATTTAAACACAAATATTTTCTTTTCTTTTGTTTCTTTATTTTTTATACAGAGTAAAAATCCGGTAATTTGACACGCACCAGTGTGCAATCCGATTCTCAGTCTTAAAGGCGTATACGGTAAATGTCTAATCCAGAATTTTCCAGATTGATGAAGTAAGTCTAATGCCATCATGGCTATTTGATCCGCATGGTCCGTTGACCAAACGGGTGCTAAAAGTAATCGCAAAAGTATAATAAAGTGAATTTAAGCAAATATTTCTCATTTGTCACCATTCTTTTTAAAATATGAAAATGGGAAAAAACCTTTTATAAGTAAGAAAAAATGCTTTAAATATTAAATATTATACAGACCTCCACCAACACACATGTAGCCATCTCCTATAGTTTCCACTTTGTAAACGTTATAGTCATTGATTGTGGCGTCAAAACATGTGTAGAGGTCATTGAGGAGGTCAACAACTTCAAAGGGGGTGGAGTAAGCCGAAATGGTGGTGAAACCAACAATATCGGAAAAATATATGGTCACTTCCGAAAATTCTTCAGGATCAACTGGAAGACCAACTTTGAGTTTTTCTGCTACAGTGCTGTTCAAGTTCAATGAGAATCCAATAGTATCATTTTAAAAATGGCCGCATGTAACAAATTACACATGTCTGTATACACATTATCCACTATACTCGTATAACGTATACAGTGTGCAATTTGCTTATTTGTATTAGTATTGTATAAAGTCTACAGAGTCTAGAGTTTGTATTCCTTACCTTGGCAGCATTCGGTTGAGGAGTTGTTCAGTCTTCTTCTTTTCCAAGTCCAACTGCTCCGTTCGTTCTCGGATTAACTCTTCCAGATTATTACTGTACTTTTCCAACATACCAAACATGGCGTCCACAATGTTCTTTGCATCCCTTCAAAAATAGGAAAAATGGAATCCATTTAGTTTGCTCATGTAAATTGTAAACTGTAGATTGTGGATACATCATTCAAATCTCGTCCCATTGAATGGATCAAGAAGGAAAATGTACATTGTACATTGTGCATTGTCAATTGTCAAGTTTGTTGTTAAAAGACGAATTCAATTTGTAAAAGTACACTTTTCATTGATAAAAGCTCCCCTACTTTTTAAACTACGGTTTATGCAATCCTCATCCTTGATTCTCAATGCTCAATACTCAATACTTTTCAATAAAATCTTAACTCTGAATATTTTAATTACATTTCCAGACGAGGCTGCATACATATACATATATAGGTACACAGTCGTTTGTCAAATCTGAATCTATTAAATTGATTAAAAAGCTGCACAATAATGTACAGCTGAAGAAACTGGAAGAAAATTGAAGAAAAAGTCTACTGATTGAAAATTGAAAAGACTGCAAATAAAACATCCCCTTAAATCAAATTAGAAATTTGTTTCCGGAAAACACGGGTGAAAAGAAATGTAAAAGTAAATAAACGTCCGTCTTTTTGTCTGCATATGACAGCTTTCAAATAATGATGGATTTATCTATTTCCGATAACTGATGCACCAAAGGACTCTTCGAAAAATCTCAAAGTCAGTGGGACTTTGATCATTGATCGTGTTTAAGAGAAAGCAGGAAAAACTGTATAAAAAAGACACGTACCTTCCTTGATTGAGCGTTTTAAACAGGTCATGAATAACCTGAAAGTCTGGTCTCATGTCAGGCAACTCCGCCCTGTAAACCATTATTTAATGTTAGACATAAGAACCGAGGAGTTTTATATTGTTTAAATATTATTCTGAAACTATCATAGATCATAGGAATTCTGAGAAAGAGACTGGAGACTGGAGAAAGGAAGAATGGAAGGAAATTATCAATAATGAAAAACACAAGAGAGGACAACGGAGATAAATGACCAAAATACCAGCATTGTCGCATAATATTAATGGCTTCTGGGGGAGCGGCTCCTTTACTCACGGATGGTCTAATCAAAGGAGGTGGACGCTTAACTTTCTCCAGGATTTCTAAAGGAAACGAAACAAAACAAAACATGCAAATCAAAATGGTGGATTGATGATGGTGATAAGTCAACGCCAAAAGACAAAAGACAAAATCTTAATACACCATACAGATACGCTTTCACGCTCACACCAAAATTTGGGAGTAGAACACAAGTATAGATAAGCTTTTTGGCTTTTGTCTTTTGTCATTCTTTGGCAATTCTCATTTGCTACAATAAGAATTAACATTTCTGGACACCTCAAACTCCAAACTCCAAACCTCAAAGTTTGACTCATAAAGTACAATCAGCAAGAACAATAATAATTTTCTAAATTACGCCTAATGACTTTGTGCTCCTACATTGAACATTTTAAATTCTACATTCTACATTCTCCACGTTTGCTCAAAATTAAAAAGCGGAGTCTACTCTGTGACCTGTGACTTGCAGCTCTTTCTATCCAAATTAATCCTTCTATGTACTGCAAAGTTGTAAATTCTTAGGCAAGATTTTACACACGTATTTCCAAATTCTAAATTCTATCGTATTCATGATTTTCATGTTCTGTTTTCAATGGAAACTTTTGACAATCCTAAATTCTAAATCCACAATGTAGTAAAGCAGTCCAATAAATTCCTTTCAAAACTAATCAACTTGGATTCTCCACCAATGAAAATTTCTCTGGTTTCCTCCAATTTCCAATAATAACAAACATTTCCTTCATTTTGTATGTAGTCCAGTTTCCGGAGTGCGGAGTCCGGATTCTGAACACACAAGGTGAAATATGGAACATGGAAAAACAGAAAACCACATCAGAAATCAACAAGAGAGTAATCTCAATCCTCAAAGCTCACGCTTTACTATTTCTAAATTCCAAACCCAACAGTCAAAGTTGAAAAGTATACTTTTGACTTTTGACAAAGTAACTTTGTACTTTCTCCACATCTAATTTTATCAGCACTCTCGCCTCTCATCAATGAATCAGTTCATCATAATTCATGATTCATAACTGATCAAACGGAGTTAGCAGATACACCTTTTAAATTTTACGTCTCTATTTTCACGCAGTTTTTGAATAATATCTTATGTCTAATTTCCAATGTCTGTGCACAAAGTTTGAATATGTTTTTGAATTTGGATTTGGATGAGTGATGAAAACACATCTTTGGAATCATCTCATATTTTCATTCATTCGAATTGTAGGTCAATTATAAAGACAAACTTTCCAAAGTTGAAACCAAAGGTTAAATTTATTGCTCAAAATGGAAAAGCCTAGGAATTTGGAATTCGGTCTGCTGGTTCGTTCGTTAGTTAAGGATGACTTGTGCGTTTTATGTGTCTACTGTCTACTATCTACAGTCTACAGTCTACACTTTACACCTTACACAAGGCAGTAATTTTCCTGATGGGATCAAATTGGATTGGAGTGTAAATAGAACCGTAAATTTCCATCAGGCGCTCTTGCTCTAGTCACAAATCTCGAGTCTCAAGTGTAAATACAAGTAATCATGATGAAATCATAGTTTGGCAAATAATTTAATAATACATCCAGCTACATCCTACATTCTACATTCTACACCGTTTACATGCTAGGGAAATCAAAGTTTCTACCTTCTGGAGTGAGTGTGAGCATGCAGTAGGGATCACCACGCACGAGTACTTCTTGCATAATGATGGCAAAGGAGTAGACGTCCCCCGATTGACTTCCTTGATTACGAATCGATTCATCTCGTAATAATTCCGGGGCAGTCCAAAGCAAGTCTTTAATATACAAAATACAAAAAACAAGTGATTAGTAATTCCAATAAAAAATTCCAGAAACGGGCAATACATGAATAATACATGAATAATCAGAAACTTGGCTGACAAAAATGAATACATTTTCAATTATAACTTTTAATCAGTTTAATTCAAAAGCATGTTCATTTGAGTCGTTTGAATTTTGATTTTTGAGTTTTTGGAAACAAGGAATTTTAATTTACAATTTACAACTCAGAATTCAGAATTCCGAAAAGGAACGACAACAATTCTTAAAATTTTACTAATGATAAGAGTATTTGAAATTTCAAGACTTTTTGACAAAATTAGTTCAACTTTCTTTATACCTAATTTTTGTCTTCATTCCTGAAATATAAATTTCTTTTCCTTTCTTAACAAATGATATTGATTTGATAATTGACAATAGATAAAAATGATTGTTACCTTTAGGCTTTTTTGGAGGGCAACTCATTCCTTGGGTAGTGTAAAGGGCTGGAAGTCCATAATCCGTGACTTTGAGTACCCAACGTGCATCCACGACACAATTGTAGGAATTTAAAAAGCCATGAACTCGGACAAGGCTCGAGTGAAGGTAGCGCATCCCCTAAATAAAAATAAATATTATCAACACAAGAACATCTTTAGTCTTTTGTTTCTGTCTTTTCTTGTTCATTTACAGAATTTTATACAGAGAAAAGGAAATATTATAGACATTAGACATTAGAAACTGGACGTTGTAGATGGGACATTGGTATTGTCTTGGGAATCGAGAAAACAAGATTCCGATGCCACTTTTCTGTCCGTATTCTGTTCTGTGATCTGTGATAAAACTGTGTAAAGAGTAAAGAGTAAAAAGCATTTGTACTTCTTGTACGTTTTTTATGATTAAGATGTTCTTGTGTCAAGTTGTGTCATGTCATGTCATTTCCATTATATTTTATTCCACATGTGACATGGACCAGAAAACATGTACAATGTACAGGGTACCTTGTACTGTGTAGATGCACTTCTACAGAGTTTAATATTTAAGTAATAAACACAAGTTCATAACTTGAAGTAGAAAAGTAAAAAAATACGTGCTACAGTTGGACAAAATGAGACAGGAGACAAGAGACAAGAGGCAGGAAACTTAGATGAGAGAGAAAGACGGATCGATTCCATTTGTCAACTTAAATGAAAACTGAAATGACACGAAAGCCGAAACGGGAAAGGAAACGAAATGAGCTTGAGTTTCAATTCTGTATTTTATATCTGTTCAGTTGTTTTAAGTAAAAGCTACAAGGTGCTAGTGTGACATTGGGAAGAAAGTACTCCATCACCTCCGTCCTCCGTCCAAAATCCAAATCCAAATGGAGGAAATGTACAATGTACAGTGTACATGGGGAGACACCTTGAAGCATTATTTCACATTCGCATTCCAGACTCCAGATTCCAGACTCTTGCACCTTGTTCAACTTGAAACTTGGCGTTCTCGTTCTCTTTTACTTTGGGAATCCGGAGTGTCTCACCTAATTTTCAACATGACTGATCGTTGACTCAACCGTCAACCGTAACATCAGAACTAACAACAACTCCCGAGGCAATGCAATGCCGATCCACGTGTACTTGATATTTGGAATTTGATGGGAAATGGAAAAGTCATCTCATTTTCCATCCGTAATACAGATAGACTCTTGACAGATTTCCTCTCGTCCTATCACATCTCATCTCATCTCATCTATTAGTACACATATTATTCGCCAAACTGAAAATTGAAAATTGAAACTGCTTGTGCAACAACTTGTAACTGATTCATGTTCACCAACTCATTTGTCATTTATTATCTACTTAAAATCGGGAATATTAAATGGTCTTTTTCCACCGGGAAAAATTCTAATATCTTAAATGGCTCTAAAAATTAAAAACTCATCAACTTTTTCATTAGCAAGAATCAAGAATCAAGAAACCACGTTTTTAGTGTTTTTTGTTTCTGAATCTGATTCAGAATCTGCATTTGAATCTGGACAGAGCCATACATACATAATGTTTTCCCTCCAAACTCTAAACTCCAAACACGGAGTTTAACATTTATTTGTGTGTGTTTGTGCACGGTTTGCAGTGTAAAATGTACAAGTTCACTTTGTGAAGAGAATGGAGTAAAATGACATGGAATTAATTGGAATGATTGTATTCGTTTATGCTAATCAACCGCAACTAAACCACAAAGTAGTTGGCGTCTTCTTTAATTCATGATTCTTCTTCAAAAGCGAAGGGAGGGAGCAAATGTATGCAGTATCATGTTTCAACTCGCATGTATATACCGTTCACCGTACACAGTGCATTGAGCATTGCACATGCCGGGAACAAACAGAGAGAAGGAAGGGAATCTACGTATACTGTGTAATGCATAATGAAAATTGGAATATTGGAATACTTGACTTTAATTTCAATTTAACACTCGTGGAATCCTCATGATGATTCTCATGAATTTCTCAATCTTCGGTCGCAGTCTCAAGCACCTCCACTCATATTCCTATCTATTGAAGTGAGACAACTTGAGCTGGATTGGATTTACAAAGAAATACGGAGAACGGAAACCATAGACCATACAATGGTGAATGTAGAGCGGTGAAAGTAGAGAGGAGACAAAGAGAAAGAGAGATAGGGAGAGAACTGAGAAACTTTAATTCCACAGTGGCTGAAAATGAATATTCATTTAGGATAATAAACTTGATGGGACACTAATTCAACCTTCTTTCTCTCTTTCCCTCCTCACTCCAAATTCCAAGCTCCAAGCTCCAAACTTGAGGCTGCACCCAGCAGTTGTCTATATTTAAAATACAGCGTCGACCGGAGAAAGGAGGACAAAGATCTTGCTGAATTTAATAGAAATCCATCCTCTTGGAATCTAATTTCCCTTACAATTTTCACCGTCACATACAAAATACAAAGATATCTCATATTCATACTTTCTTCATTTTCCATTCTTCCCAGCTAATTTTACGAAAAATATGCAAGAGCTTGAACACTAGAACACTAGAACATTGGAACAATGAGAATTTAATTCTTCAAAGAAACTCGACATATTTGAATTCTGACCAAAAAACTCAAAATTCAAAACTCAAAACTCACAAAGGAGCAAAACCAGCATTTTTAAATGTACGGTATCTTGTTATTTCACAAGAAATTCGTGCTTTTGTTTCATGTAGATTGTAGATTGTAGATCTACTATCGACTGCTTTTGTTTAATTAGTTTTTATTTATAAATAGGTTCAAAGGATATTTACTCTTAGTCTAAACAGCCTACTTTACAATAAACAGGATTTTTACTCCGGGAGTTAATTTGAACGTAATCGCAAATAGTGCAAAATATCGTAGTCGTAATGGGAATCGGCCCAAAAGTTAAATGAGGATTTATTATGAATTATGACAAAAGAGCAAAAAATGGTGTATGACTTTTAGCATGAAATCAATATTTGTGATTCGTGATTTGTCATGTAATGGACTGTAAAGCGAAGTTTGACTTTGTTGTTGATAGTTGATATAGCAGATATAACATGATGAGTGTAACGTGTATTATGTAATTTAGAGCTGACAGTGTATCACAGATCACAGATGATGGTAATAAAAATGAAAAGTTTTTCTTTGTCCACCTTTGTGTGTTTGTCTATCCATCCATCCTTTTTTGTCTTTGGTGAAGTAAAAAGGGAATGTGATTGTATTTTATTTGTTTGATTCCACCAAAGGTTAAACTTACCCGGACTAAATCCGTCAAGAGTGAAAGTTTGAAGGCCCAATCAAGTTTGATATCACTTTGTTTTATGATGTCATGCAAGGAACCTCGACTGCAAAACTCCCAAACGAGACAAGGTTGCGGCTCAGTCATGGCTCCTGAAATTAACACCAGAGATAGAGACAGAAATAGATAAAAATCAGAGATCAGAAATCAATAATGGGTCAACTCCTTAATACTTTTTATCCCTTGCAAAGTCAAAGAAAGTCAAGGTTAAGGTTGTACACTACACATTCTACACTAGAAATTCTACACTTTTTTCTAATAAAAATAACGCACTTAATTACCAATATAATTACATAAAATAAGATATAACAGGTAAATTACCAAACATGGCCGTCAAATTTTCATGCCTCATGGAATGTAACTGTTGAATAAGAAAAACAAAAAAAGAAACCGTTCATTAATTTCTTTCTCTTTTCGGCAGGAATCGCGGTGGTGATAAGCCGTTGGTGTCCGCGTCGGAATTCGCATCGACTAATGAGGATTTGATAAAGTATGAGATGATGGTAAGAAAATCTTGAAAGTTTTTGTCCTACTTTTCTAATTATTTTCACTGAAAAGGCGTCATTAAATAATAATCATCTATCTCTTCCTCTAGATTGTAGATTGTACAAGATACATCTTTGGATGCGTATTATTATTATTATTATTTTTCTTTTTATATCTTGTAGAAAACAATTCTTTCATGTATCACATAATATCACAGTTTCCTACTTTTTTGTTACAAAAAAACAAGAAAAACAAAATAATACAACTTTTTTATTTTTGCTATCCTTAAACTTGAAAGCTTCAAAGCCTTCTCAAAAAAGTTTTCCATGTAAAACAGAAGGAGAAAAAACGAGTTTACATTGTACATTGTACATGAGCTTCATTTTCCAAGACCTGTGATTTTCAAAATAAAAAATTCGTAAAAATATTTTGAGATTGCTACGTGAAAGT
>JAQGBH010000630.1:0-46084 GCA_034698265.1 Sminthurinus aureus
AAGAAATGTCAAGGATGTCTATATGCTAAAGCATACAAAGTGGGCAGCGGCTTCGACTTTTACTATTACTTTTTCTAGAGTAGTGTGTAGATGGAATGCATAGCTCATGTTGTGTGTTGTGTACTTTAGCTACGCTAAGAAATAGGAAATGACAAAGAACGAAATTCAAAATGATAAAAAATTACATGAACCAAAGAAAAAGTATCTAGAAAGCTGGAAAACTTCGTAATATTTTTTCTTTATCTTTTTTTGAAAATCATAAACGTGTACAAAAAGTTGCCTATTTGAAATGTGAATTCAGGTCTACAATTGGAGATGATTATTTAAAATGGCTTGAACTTTGAGTTGTTTTGCTTCTCTGGTCTTGTTGTCAGTTAGTTGTCGACACTCAACATCCAAGAGAATTCCGCAAATTCAAAATTCAAACTCACGAGTGCAAACGAAGGAATAGGAGAAAATGAATGCTAAATTCTAAAAACTTTGGACAAAATAAAGTAGAACTTATAGGAAATAGAAAGGGTAACTGAAGATTTCTCCCTGTTATTTTCCCTGTTTTTGTCGTCCTAAAATTCAACTCTTGTCTTTTCATGTTGTTTGTTAGTTTTTTTCTACGTGACTTTCTCCCCTTTTCACTTATCCAAGGCTTACGTCCCCACTTTCCACTTCAGTGTTCAGCATTCAATTCTATTCAGTTTCGAATAATATAAAGGTTCGCCTTTACATTATTTCTCCCACTTGCACTTGAAATCAGTAAATTGCAAATTGTAATAATCATCCACAGTTCTGAGCAATTCCCACATTCCACATGCTTTATTTTTACCGTCTGCATAGTTTATCCTAGATATACATTTGTGGAGGCATTATAAAATGTGTCAAGCTCAAAGTTGTATGCAATCCACAACTGACCTCCAACTTTGAAAAAGGTGTACCACGAAACTTTTTTCCATGCTTTGTAATTTGTGTCAAGTTTCAAGTTTTGCTTTCTTCGTTCGATCTGCTGCTACTCCAAACTCCGAACTTGGAAAAGCAGGGAAAACTAAAACTAACCTGAATTTAAGGCAGAACAAAGCCCAAAAAGGAAATAATAGTGTGTGGGAAGAGATAGATTAAGAACAAAGTCAGACTAGACAATTCAGATAATTGGTGCTGTGAATATGCAGGGAATATGTAGATTGTAGATGGAATTTCAATAGGATGCAACTTGAACCTCGAACAACATTTTACTGATCTATTTCTGCGTGTTGCATCTTTCATATTGTCTACACTTGTTGGTAGACATTTTGATTCATTATAAATTATAAATTATAATATGTAACGTAATGCATGTATCATTAATAATAATAATAATAATTATTATTATTATTAATTTGTGTTTTATAATAGCAAAGGATATTTTTATTATAAGCAGTAGACAGCCGAGAATAATAATAATTATTATTATTATTTAGTATACTGCGTCTTTTAAAAATTAGAACTCAAAATCTATGTTTTTGTTATATTTTTAGATGATGAAATGGCCGGTGACGCTAATTAAGGATCAAGACTCCCATTTTAATTGAATTTAGTATTTTAATTATTCAAAGTTTTACTTTTTCTTACCTTAAAACTCATAACTTTTCAAATTTAAAACAACACTTATTATACTACGACTAATTTTCATCATTATACTACAAAACCTGCAAAGAAAATAATGAAGAAGGAGAAGAAGAAAGCAAGTTCCTTATTACGAATATAGACGTGATACTTTTACTTATTAGTGTACAGAATTATTATTATCACACAAAATATAAAATAATATAATATGATATGATGAAAAATGTTCCACACACATCTTTAATAATCAGGGCCTGTCTTAAAACACTTCAAACGAGAGACGACCCACTAGCATGAAAAATCCGAACCTAAGAAAAAGTTGGTCTGCCATTTTGGTTTGCATCAGGTATAAGCAGGATGTTTTTAGACCTTGGTCAATGGTCAAATGGTAATAACTTAATTTCATAGAACAATCAAAAATCAAAATACCGTACACAATACACTTAACCACATCTTGTACACACATTACATTACACTTCCAATAAACTGAGTACTTTAAAAACAAACATGGATTACAGCATTGAGTATTATACGGTCTACAATTTTCCAATCTTCTTGATCATTAAATCATGTATTCTCTGTCACATAAAGATTATCAGACACTAAACTAGATACACACATAATCGAGAAGCGGACTTTTCCCTTATACTAGTATTTACCATTTACTAACAAATTCACTAGACTTGTATGAATTACGCATGAACTTTATCCATAATCCATAGCATACTTGTAAGCTGTCGTTTTATTCAAATTTAAAACACTGTGCAAATAAATTTATGTTATGCAAGAAATATCAGCCTAATTCATAAAGAAATGTGTAACATATTATACGACTACTTAAATTAGCATAATACAATTCAACATTCAACGCAACAGCTTCAAAGTACAATTTTAGAGTAAAGAGTAAAGTATTATGAATTATGAATAAAAAGATACTGTTTAATAGAACATAACAGCGTTATCCTTTTTTAATACTGTTCGTGCTGAATTGCATGAACAGTAATTTCTGTTACACATTTTCCATTCAAAAAATACAATTTTTACAGGTATGTCAATTTACGACACTCTTCCATTTATAAAATGAAATATGGTGTGCATGAAACGCGTATTATCATGGTATCGTTGTTTTTGTTAATTATTATTTATTTATTTGGAAAACATAATCATGAATAAACAATAAAAGAAAATTTGGATGGCCTTATATTCAAATTCAGTCCACGCTCCAAGCATTTTTTTTACATAACAGTAGCCGCAATGATCCACTGATCGTCGTTCAAATTGGTTCGCCTACCTCCAATCAACTTTTTCACCTCGTACACAGCCCACTAAATCAGTATAATATATAATAACTTTGAATGAAAGCCGATTAATAAATAAAAATCAAGTGAAGTTGCAGGATTCCAACTTGACGTGTTTAAAAGAACAATGTATTACCAGTGATGCAAGCGGTGGAACAAGGCCAATTGGAAGGTAATACTGAAGCAGTACATGGTGACTGAAAACCTGAGGACCATATTGGAAATAATATGCTGCTGACATCATTGATACTCCATTCAAAAGTCCAAGGCAGAATGCAAATGCATAAATCAAATGTCCTAGGATAGTTGTCTGTCGAAAGGTCAAAATAAAATGCGTGAGAAGTACAACTACGCTACATCGTATACCCTAAACAATTCAAATTGATACCACATAATTGTTAAATATATTTAAATAATTTTCTATACCCGGACGCAGAAGGTCATCGAAGTAATGAAAAACAACGTTGCAGCAAATGCAAGTATAATTAATGGCCACGGGGCGAAAACCAGTGAAAGAGATGCAGAAATGTACGCTAACAGGAACGACTGGAGAAAAAGATTTTTCTAAAACTTTTTTCACAACTCCATTTTGTAATTACATGAGTGTTTTTTGAGCATTTTCAATTATTATCCATCAGCAATAATAAATAGTATCATCATTCAAAAACTTTTAGTCAAACACATTTTGTCGTAGAATTTTTCTCTTATAAATAATAAATTAGTACCATAAAAAGGAAAATGATAATGTTTCCAAACAGGCAAAGCCCTTCCCCTCCACAACGACAAAACCGTATTGCACAGTAAATCAATCCATAAACCAAACTAGACATCAAAAAAATTTGTTACATTATTATTATTTATTTTTTAAACTTTTTCATGTCGTGTTTCAGTTTTGAGTATGAATTTACACGGGTTTCTCAAAATGTAATCTCACCAAGCTAAAACAAGGAAGCCTGGATGATCCTTACTAAATGAAGAAAACGACGGTCGCCTAACAGTCAATTATTATTTATTATATTGTATTACATAATAATACTTGGAATTAATAACGACATTATCATTATTGTTAAGTGTAAAGTGAAACGCTTACGTCAGGAACAAGAGCATCCATAAAAGAATAAAAATTTGTTGAAATGAGATGACCAGAAAGATATTTCTACCAAACTTGGCTCGGAATTTCGGATAGACAAATTTTGGACCAAGGGTATACTCATGCGATCCAAAACCACAGCTGACTATGACATCAAACCAATTTTTTTCATCAACTGGAGGCTTTTCCTCTGAGCAATTTTTTCGACATCCTCGATAATTTGACTCTGAATCTGAGTCATGTCTTCGTCCCACATGTCTGGCATAGTTACTGAATCTGGTTGGACCGTTGATACCAGTACTGGCATTGGTCAATTGATCAGTACGTTTATTTGCATTTGGAGCATCTGCTTTGGAGTCGGAAGATGTCTCCTCATCCTCGTTCCGATTTTCATCTGTCTTCATGATTTTAAGCTGCCCCGATTCTCATAAATATAAATAGCTCATTTGTGCCTAAACATCAAAGAATGAGTTTTACATGGGGTTTAAATTTTGTTGTTTTTCTCAAAGTTACTTGAAACTTGAAAAGAAGTTGAAGAATTCTTGAGTCTCTCTCCTCTCTCGCGTTTTCCACCACATCAAGGTAGTTTACTAAAGTAAAGGTGATATTCACAGTTCAAAGTTTTGAATTTGTTGACTTTTTACCTTTCTATTTGTCATAATCGCCAATAGTCATGGAAACACTCATATTATTTCGGGCTCTTGTGTTTGTGTGTGGTGTGTGATTCCCCATTCCCCATTTCCCATCAAATTTTGAGGTTTGACCAATTTTTTAAAAACTGTTTGTCAGGCAAACGACTTCACAGAACCAGAAAAATTCACCTGTCTTTACAAGCTGCAAGGGCTCCCATTTTTAGATGCGTTTTTTATTGTGCGGAAACCTCCTTTACAGTTTACAGTTCAGTTGTTATTCCAAAATTCTCTTACATGTCGGCGCCTTAGTGTTTGTAATTTGTAATGCTTAGATTACGTACATGTATAAACAACACACAACACACCGTAACTTAAATAAACAATAAAAATCCTTTTCCTTCATGTGCCACATGCCACATTACAATTTACTATATAAATAATATATATACTATATCACATGTTAAAAAATCATATCATTTCACGATCATGAAGATTGAGTAATCATCTCATTTAACTGCTCTAAATGTTATATTTACTAAAATTTAAATGCTCAGTTTCAGTTTACTCCATGCCATGTTTCTTTAACTTATTTTTTGTAGATATTTTGAGACAGAACATGATGAAAGTACAAAATACAAAAAGACACAGTTTCTAAATCATATGTTTTATCATTCAGAAGTTCTGAATCAGAAAGTGCAGGCGCATATTATCTCTGTAAAAAAAGTTGGGATTGTACTAATAACACTAAGAAAAAACAAAAAACAAAAGCATCATAAATAAAACTGAAAACGACTTTACACATGTACTGAAAACTGAATTTCGTTATTCGTTATATTTTACCCTTCATGCATACAGCTACAAGCTAAATATATGTTATGAGGAAGAAAACCACTAGGTGCATTTAGGAATAGTATGCAAGAACTAAATTTTCAAGGGCAAAAAAAACAACTGATGACAAGGTAGTACATTTCGAGTCTATCTGTTTCTCTCTCTCTTGCCTTTTCTCTCAAACTCTGTTTATCTTTCTAGATTTTTTGTTTCCTGGAGTTGAGTTGGATTTAGTTGAGGAGTGGGAGATGTTTGTGTGTGTGTGTGTGTGTATGTAGATTATAGATATGACAAAAAGTGTGAAAGTATACGTGTATCGAAAAAAGTAGACAAAAAATTAACTTGAGAATGAATCACCGACTGATGCATGTGTATTATTTATAGGTATTTATTTTGCTCTAGTGGGCAACACACACGTTTTATGTTCAGATATGCAATAAAATTACATTGATCATATTGATCACAGAAAATGATGGGAATGAGTAGCTTTATTTTTATTGTAGAGTATATTTACGTAAATTACGTAAATAATTATTGCTGACTGCATACTACATAAATAATAAATAAATACATAAAAGTATCGTGTGTCATGTACTTTTCAAATTTCAAAAGAAAAATGACAAATGGGTCGGACCAAATAAATTAGTCCGTTTTCCTCCGTGTGTGACGTGTGAAACAAGCTAAAACTAACAAAATACTACAGATTACTTACAGAGATTCAAAGGTTGAGAATTTATGTATGATTATTAGTACAATATTATTACTACTATCGTTTAATCAGGACGTGTTCTAATAGACATTTCCTTTATTAATATATTTTTATATATTATACTGACGCCTGTTGCACGAATATTTACATGTTTTATGCATGAAAATATTTCCGCAATGTTCAATTTTCAATGTTCAATGTTTAGCATTCAGAATTTAGAATATCTCTTTTGTATGATAACTTTAATTTTGAATTTTGAGAAGAGAAAACTAGAAACTAGAAGAGGAAGAGCATCATCAGTGTATAATAATACGTGTAACGTGTGTAATGTTAACTTGATGGTAGTCAATGCTATTGACCTAGTTCTGGCATCTCTAAGATTTTCATCTCACACTCACACACATGTAGTATGTCGTATGTAGTTCACAAATACACACATACATTGAATATATGTATACATATAGGTATATCATTTTATGTATCTCGACAGCTTCCCCGATTTCAAAACGAACTGTTTTTTTTTCCTCATCATTTTTTGTATTCTGTATTCTGTATCTCCTGAGTCTTGAGTTGTTCGTCTTTGAGTTTTATGAAGAAGAAAAAGAAGAAGAAGCCCCCTGAAAAAAATGCTTTTGCCTTTTTGCTAAAAATAAATGGCTGGCTCTCTATATTCGTCGATGGCCTTTGAGTTCAGTTTAGTCGGTTACTGGGTATGGATCTAAGATGACGAGGGCTCACTACTTGGTTCTGTTCTTGTGCACACTGTTGGTTCCATTGGGAAGTAGTGCCAAATCTAAAAGTGAAGGAGTTATCGAGGACGTGAATGGGAAGACATTAGCGCGTCTCTTAGAAGAAAAAGACTATGTCGCTGTTTTTTGGTGTACAAAACTTTTTTTTTCTTTTTCATTTCATTAGTAACAATAATAATCAAAATAATAATAATAACTTTTTTCAAAAATTTTAAAATGATTAGAACAATAATTAGTATTTTCATTATTATCATAATGTACAAAATTTCAATGTAATATGATATGAGATAATTTGATGATTTTTGTTTTGCATTTTTTCCCTTTCAATTTCAACCTCATTATCCTGTGATCTTCACGTTCTCCATTCACCCTACTTTAAATTTTGAATCTTCAAATCCTAAAACTTAAAAAAAACTATTGTAGATACCAAGTCATGTAAACAATGTGACAAAGTCCTGGAAGATCTGGAGAAGATTGATGATGCTAGTGACCAATTCGGCGTGGATTTCGTGAAAATAAACGACAAGCGTGTGGCAAAGAACCATGGCGTGGAAGAATTTCCAGCCCTCATTTATTTCCGGAACAAAGAACCCGTCCGATTTACTGGAGATTTAGAAAACGAGCAATCAGTTTTAGATTTCTTAACTAGTTTAGAATCTATGGATAATCCAGATCGTATAGAAGAAGTAAATAGTAAAATCCTCGACAAAATTGTACACGAAAATTCTTTTGTGGCTGTACTATTTTGTGAGTTCTTTATTACATCTTATATAATAATATCTATCTACACATAATACAGCCATTTTATATCAAATATCAAATATATAAAAAGAACGTAACTGTTACATAATCGCGAAAAAATGTACAGTTTATCACTTGTCTTTTGTGTTGTGTGTGTGAGTGCCTGCTCGACTGAATATTGAATATGTATACTCTACTACAGTTGCTACTGCTGCTTAATTTTAACCAGTAATACATAAATTATCAGTGCTCTTGTCAGTGTGAAACAAAACAAAACAAAATGAGTGAAATTCGTAAATAGTAATCTGATCAATAATGTCAAAAAGTGACGATAAAACGATAACGTTGTGTCTGTCTCCTAATAATAATTATAATGCATTGTGTACTTATATAATAAATGCTTTGAACTTTTAATTTATGTGAATGTGAATGTGATATGTACAACTAAACTAAAAAAAATAAAAATGCATGTTAATGTCTAAGCTATATAATATTTTGAAAGCTGATTTGAAATTCGAAAAGCCATGTTTATGATTTTCTTGTGGTCTGTTTTAAATTTTAAACGCTTTATGTTGTGAATATAGTTTTTTGTTACTTTTCAGTGGTTTTTGTATCTACTGTTCAAATAATTGTAGGGAAAACAGAGCTCGATTTAATTCAAATTAAAAACAATACTCCATCTATAACAATTTCTTTCATGATTTTGTGTAATGATACAAATAGGAAAATTTACTAGTATAAAAAGTAACAGAATTGTTTAGTTTTTCAACTAATGCCAGAACATAGAACAGAAAACAGGACATGTGATATTGACAATGCAATGTATGCAGAATTTGCAAATACCAAATACCAAACTGCTAATTATACTTCACCGGAAACGAATGGTAGGAAAAGTTGGAAAGGTCTCTCTCTCTTCTCTCTTCTCTCTCTCATTATCCTTGCACTAAAAGTGACTGGCTTAATGGACTTCCTACATCTACTACTACAACTAAATACTATATTACACGGTGCGCGTTAACTTACACCAAGAGAGAAAATCCGCAACATTTTTTAGTCACGAATAAAACATGTTAGACGTTGAAAAGGAGAGGACAAGTAGAAAACAAGTATAAATGTGACGACTAACTGTGAGAATAACAATTTAACTATTTTAAAACATGTGTACATGCTACATGCAAACAGTGTGTGTGTGAGTGAGAGAGAGAATATAGACGATATATGTAAACGATGTATCTGCCAGAAAAACAAAGAGCATTTTCTTCATTTTTGTTGTTACAAGTACAAGTCTTAAATACGCCCAAAATTTTGGCAAATTATCTATGAGCTATGAGTGAAACAGTATTGATTTTATTTTATTTTTTATCTCACATTTGTTTATTTACTTTATCTTCTATTTTCTATGTGAGACACTATACATTGTACATTATTGTACATCATATTATGCTTGTAACTGTTTTGAATGTTTATGGTTTATGGCTGTAGATGTAATCAGTGGTGTATTTTATTATCATAATAATTGTGTTTGCGTCTTGAGTCTTAAGAAATACTTAAAGAATGGTTTTTATTATAGTAGATTGTAGACAGCCATTTGTAATTTGACAGTGACAGCATAACTGATGTGAACCATAGTAGAGCAGACGATCAAGTTGAAGTTGTTTTCATAATATATTTAGTACATAGTTTGCATGCACCTGTACACTGTACACATAATTGAGACTTGAGACATGTTGATGTAGTATAATATATTTTTAACTCAATTTACTATTTTTTACTATACCCCTAATGATTTTGAAGACACGATGTAATCGTTTAGCGATATCGTAGCCCCTGAAACCTTTTTTGTATAGGAAAACCTTTGTTTTCTCCATGTAAATATACATTTTAGTTTCGCACCTATTATTGAAATTATTGCACTTTTATTATTTATTTACTGGATGGTCATCATTATACACTTGAAATTACACACATAATGATATTTAATTATTTTTATATTAATCTTAAAATGTTAAAAACTATTCTGTGAATATTTCAATTCTCCCTATTTACACTTGAAGGTCGATCTCATATTGCGTGCAGAGAAAAAAGTAAGTTTTACAGTAAAATATTGACACACTACCTAATGGCTATTGATAATCACGACAACTGTTTTCTTTTTCTTTTATGATTTCATTTCATTTTATATTTTATTTTATTTTCTTTCTTTCTTTTCAATTTTCTCATCTTCTTTTTAGTTAATGAACATTTTCCAGATTTTATTTTTATCAGTACACACAATTCTTCCACTCCAAAACTTAGATAAAATAGTTTATGACATACAGCCACAAAGAACAGCAGACACACCATATCATCAAATATCTATTTAGTCAAGGTCAAGGTTTTTACCTCTATCTAAAGAACTAATCACGTTACTGACGACTTGCAAATTTTTTGACATGTTTCAAATTCTATACATTTTGCTTTCATTCATATGGACATGACTTTGTGGCGTTGACTTTTCCTTATTAGTATACATATACGTATGTGCATAATATAATATATAAAAGCATTCTTCTAATGTCACAACGGTTTGTGACATTGTCCATGATTTCGTCGATAATTTCCGTCTAATTTTAACCTTTAGTTGACTTTTTCTTTTCTTTGACAGTTTTTTCTCTTGTTTAATTTCTACCATACCTTCCCTTCTATGATTTTATGATTTGAAACTTAATTCTCTACTCATTTGTATTAATGCGTCCTCTGTTTTATTTTATTTTGATTATGTCACCTTTCATATTTATTTATTTACTTTATTTTGCTTTTCGTTCTGTCCCCTCTTCATGGATTTATGAAGGGGTTGTTCCGATTTCCGATAATATTCATAAAATATTATTACAATTTACAAATAATACACACTTAAAAATAATAGTAATTGTTATGCAGTGTAATAATACAGCTTTTCACTGGTGATCCATTTTTATGAACAGATACGCCTGACTGCCGTAAATGTGAAAAAGCTCTCCGTGAATTAGAAAACATCGGTAAAAGAAACAAAAGATACTTCATTGAAAAGCTTGTAATTTCTTGAAACAAATGTGAAATATGTAATGCACATCACACTTTATTGCATGAAAATTCTGTTTTTAACATCTATAGATGATGAAGCTGATGAACTTGGCATAGCATTCGTGAAGATCAACGATGATGAATTAGCGGATGAGTGAGTTTTCATATGAGTCATAATATTTTTGTAAACATTTGAACTTGATATGTCGTATCTTTCTTATTTATGACCGCATTTTTTTACTTTGCAGGTACAATTTAGTTAATTTACCTCGATTAGTTTACTACAGGTAAAATCCACTGGAATGATTGAAAAAATTGTACGATATATTTTATTAAAAAATAATTTCAAGTTTATGCGTGTAATTTTATAACTATGCTTAATTAATCATTTAAGGAACCAAGTACCCATCGTATATGATGGAGATCTCATGAGGTAAGACAATCATATTGAGTTTGAACCTTGAAAATTTATAAAATACAGGTGAAATCCACAAATCTCTCAATTTTCTCACTGTTATTGATTGTTTAAAGGGAGGAAGATGTGCTTGAGTGGTTAATTAGTAGCAAATCCTTTGGCGACGAAGATGAAGAAATTGAAGCAGTGTCCTTCAAAGCTTTGTCTACACTGGTTGATAGCGTCGATCACTTAGCTGTCCTTTTCTGTAAGTTTTTTTACTTATCGCATCATTGATTTTTTCTGACGTCATCATCATGTGTCTATGTACACAAGTACTCGTCATTTATCAGTTTCTAATTTCTAATAAATATACTTGTATTTCTTTCCAGTCGATGAAAGTATCCTGTCAGCTGGAGCTATGAAAGAGCTCGAAAATATCGATGATGATTGTGGTCGTGTTGACATTCAATTTGTAAAAACTGATGATCGAAAGGCAATGAAAGGTACAACGTTTTACTTAGAACTGCTTGTGGAATTTGTATCTAAAATCGAAGCCCTAAAAAATAATATTAATGATCATTTTATTTTCAGAGTACGGCATTACCGAAACACCAAAGCTAGTATATTTTGAAAATCGTGTAAGTACACGCAGAGTACATACTATATAGATATAAACATTGGCTAATAATTCTTATAAAATTTCAAATGATATTGTCATTGTATAAATTTTCTATAGAAAGGAAAATCATGTTAGTATATACTCTCTTTTTTAAAGGTACCAAACGTCTACGACGGGGACCTTAGAGACGAAGATAACGTATTAAAATGGTTACTTCATCAAAAAGCGAACGATGAGATTGAGGATGTAACTGACGAAATGTTAGATAGATTAGTTCGAGAAACCAAACATTTAGCCGTCCTTTTCTATTCCAATGATGACAAGGAGTCTAGAGATGTTTTGGCCGAGCTCGAAAATATTGATGATGAATGTGATGACAAAGGTTAGGAAAAAATAAAACAACAGCACAAGCACTTTCTCTTTCATTCTTTTGCTCCAAGATCTTGTTTTATATAATTTGTTGATATTGATTTGATTATTTCTAGGAATTCTGTTTGTGAAAATTGATGACCTGAGAGAAGCTGCTGAATATGGTATAGATGAAACTCCAATGCTAGTTTATTTTGAGAACGGAATTCCAAGGTAGGTTTTTTAAGTTAATTACTATAGTCCATTTCTTTGCTCATAAACTTCAAAATCCTTATAATATTATTATAATGTATCCATTTTAAAATAGTATGTACCATGGAGATCTCAAGAAAGAGGACCAAGTTTTAGCATGGTTAATCGAACAATTAGAATCTGACGAGATTGAAGAGGTTACAAATGAGATGTTACAAATGTTGGTTTCAAATAATCAGCAGTTAGCCGTCTTATTTTGTAAGTATCATTTTTCTAATGTCTCTTTTTCTTTCTCTCTCTACTGCAAAAAAAAGTTAGATGTATATTATGCTGTACTCAGAATTTCGTAGGTTTTTCCTGAATACTCAAAATATTTATACGAAAAGGATTATTATTCTCTGTACTAACGCGATGCACAAGTTTTTTTCGTATGTAAACTTTAAAAAGATCATTGTAATTGTTATCATTATATCATAACCACACACAAAAGTATCATTGTTGTATTTATTTCTGTATTCTGTATATTATTTATATTAGTTTCCTAATATCATTATAAAATATTAATCATTATTATTATTACTTATTATCATTTATTTATTTCATCATTTATGATTTCCGTACTGTATTCTGTATCTATTTGGATTTGATTTCAACCTTTTATTTCATAAATTTTAACACCGTAATTGGATAAGAGTTTGACACAATTTTTCTTTGGTCCCTGAACAGTTCTCATGGACTTTAAAATGTAGAAAATGATCAAACGACATTCACAGTTTTTCTCTTGATCATTTTGTACATTTTAAACCCCATCAAAATTATTCAAGGGCCAAAGTAATAAATTGTGGCAAACTCTTATTTATTTACGTTATTAAAATTTAGCAAACCATGATGATGTAGCAGTCCTTTTTTGTAAGTAAGGCCTACAGGAAGCACTTTTATTTTATTATTTCAGTTTTCTAATCACTAATCACTATATTATTTGATTTTGTAGTGTGCTTCTTATTTTTAGTTTTTTGTTGTTGTTTTTTTTGTTTGTTAAATATACACAATATCTTACTTAAAAATGTCGTAAAAGATTATTTAGGATCATTTTGGAGTTTTTTCAAATCATTTGTTCTTTTTCTTTTTCTTTTTTCATTATTAGATAAAATTGCTAGGCAATGAATATTATTTGGGTTTCAAAGTTCAAAGTTCAAAGTATATAATATACGAAACCGAAGAGAGCTTTTGTTTGTTTTCAGCAATCACCATTTTTTTTTTTAATTTATAAAAACTTCAATAGATAATAATTTTCACTTTTCGAAGTTTTATACTTTTTCAGTTTTAAGTGGAAAAACTCCAAATGTATCCATCTTTTGAATCTTGACACTTTTATAAGCAACACGGAGCATGCGATTGTTTTTTAATGTCTTTTGTAGAAAATCCTTTTTCGTTTTCAAAAAGCTCAAATTTTTTTTGCATGTAAATGTTAAACTAACATATTACAGCGGATTTTATAGGGTTTTATTTGTTGAGGTTCTCGTGTTAATATGTACAAACAATTGTCAAATGGAATTGTCAAATTTTGTATTACTTATTTTGGAGAGAAAGCATTGTTTATTCTTCATACAAAAATATTTAAATATGCCTTTAAATATAAACATGTACATGCTCTCATTATGCAGACGATAAGGATCAAAGAAAATCACAGAAAATTCTACAAGAATTGGAAACAATCGACGATGAGGTAAAAAGTTGTATAACAAAAGTCTCGTATTTCACACAGTATAAATACCCGTAATATGAGAATTTCGTATTCATTTTCCATGTTTTTTTTTGACATTTTCTATTTAGTGTGACTCTCATGGCATCATCTTTGTTAAAATTAGTGATGAAACAATGGTAAGTTTACAAAAATATGGAAGCGTTACGTTTATACACAGATTAAAAAGATCTTTAGAAAAAAATGAATAAGTTTATAGGTAAACCCATGATTCCCTAAATCTGGCTAGAATGCGAAGCATTATGTTAAAGAATGTGCGATTGAAATTCACCGCACATTCTTTAACATAATGCTTCGCATTCCAGCCAAATTTAGGGAATCATGGGTTTATCCATACTTTCACTCAAATACAATAATATAATATCGCATGTTGAAATTTTTGTTTGCAGGTAAACGAATTAGGAATTTTGTTACCAAGTCTTGTCTATTTTGAGAATAAAATTCCCAATGTGTTCGAGGGCGATTTGAATGATGAAGACGCAGTGTTAGCTTGGCTTGTACATCAACTCGGCTCAGACGAAATTGAAGAAGTCACTGATGAAATGTTGGATCAATTAATCCTTCAGCATCCCTACGTTGCAGTTTTATTTTGTAAGTACAGTGTTTTCTCTATGGATCTTTTAGTTTTACTTATAGTAAAATTTTGAATTCATTTCTGACTTCTCTTGAATGGTCAACCTAATTGTGATATTTTTCAGATGATAAGGATGATAAGGCAGACATGCGAGTTCTATTTGAGCTGGAAAATATTGACGACGAGGTTTGTTTACGATTTTTTAACAAAAACCACAAAAAGTTTCAACTTCTAACAAATCAATGTATAACTATAAAAAGTTCTCTCATTTACTGTGATTCTATATTATAATTTTTTATATTAATTTTATTTTAATTATTATTGTATATTGTAGTGCGATGCTCACGGCATTATTTTTGTCAAAATTGACGATGATTCCGAAGCCAAAGAGGTACGTATGAGTAATATTTTCTTTTCAGAAATACGTTAATCGGTTGTTCAGTCATAATAAATTCAAATCTTTGGATCAATAACAATGTTTTATATTTTTTTTATTTACAATTTAGTATGGATTTGAAAACCTTCCAGTCTTAGTTTATTTCGAGAACAAAGGTTAGTCTTAATTTGAAATGTTGGACATTATAACAATAAAATATAATGCTTCAATAAGGTGGAAGTTCCCTTCTAATAATTAAAATAATAAACTATATTGATATTCCCAGTTCCAAGTGTGTACGAAGGCGATCTCAATGTGGAAGAGCAAGTTTTAGCTTGGCTGCTTGAACAACGAACATCAGACACAATTGAGGAGGTTACGGATGAAATGCTTGTAAAACTAATATCAACTCATCAGTACGTTGCAGTTTACTTTAGTAAGTTACCAAGATACTGTTTTACCCATTTTTCAGTCATTTTAGTACAAAATTCTTCATATTAACTGATATAATGTCTCTACATGTCCTTTGGATTTTTTCAGGTGGTCCCTGTAAGGAAGGTGCTTCATGTTTCAGTATTCTCCAAGAACTTGAATCATTAGATGACGATGCGGATGAAGCTGGTATACAAATGGTAACTACAGAAGAGACTGTCTATGCCAAAACTAAACTTGGTGTCAGGGAATTTCCCGTTCTTTACCTTTTCCGTAATGGCGAGCCTTTGAAATTTGCTGGAAGTCTTGATGATGAAGATGAAGTATTAACATGGATCACGGATGACCAAAATTTGGAATTGCCTGATAGAATTGAAGAGATTAACTTGAAAATGCTCCAAAGAATATTAGAAACCACTGAATTCGTCTGTGTCTTCTTCTGTAAGAAACATAACATGCACGATGTAATATTACATGAAATGTACAATGTACACTGTACACACTGCACAGTGCACTGTATAAATAATTAAGATTGAAATTTGAACCCAGCAAATGAAAATGTTTTTTTTTGTTTCCCGAATGACAGATCGAGAAGGAGATAAAAAGTCTCAAAGAATTCTCATTGAGCTTGAAAACATTGACGACGAGGCTGATGATTTAGGAATTGCCTTTGTCAAGATCTCGGATGACAGTATGCTTCGAGAGTATGACCTTGACCCATTACCTGCACTCGTTTTCTTCCGAGCCAAATTCCCCATGATTTATCCGGCAGATCTTGGAAAAGAAGAACTTGTACTTGACTGGCTCGTTACGCTCAAAAATGCAGATAGAGATACAATCGAAGAAGTTGATCATCGTACACTCAAAATGTATATAAGAAACACTTGAGAATTTAAATTATTTATTTGACTATTGAAAATTGAAATTGAACTAAATCCATTTTCATGGGTAATATTTTTCTTATTGTTCTATTCTAGGCTCTTAGATGAACTCGATCATGTCGCCGTATTATTCTGTAAGCAATTATGTATTTATAAACACATTCTAAAGTTCTATACGTTTTGTATCTTCTGTTTTAATTTATTTTTAAACACAAAAGTAAATCCTTATCTCATTTAACTCCCATCAATTTTTAAATACCGTGTTTAGACGAAGACAACTGCGGAAATGTATGTGAATCTGTGCTGAAGGATTTAGAAACAATAGATGATGATGCTGATGATGTTGGCATTCAACTTGTGAAAACAACGGATACACACATTGCTGAAGAATTGAAAATCACTAGCTTCCCGGCCCTCGTTTACTACCAAGGCGGAGCCCCTACTATTTATAAAGGTTAATGTTCATACTCACTATTATTTTCACATATTTTACATAATATTGTTCTGCTCGGAATGAATGAATGTGCCTTTCAAAACTGCATGTATTTTCTTTAGGCTGTTATCAATAATAATTAATGATTACTCTAGTAGCTGGTTATAAGTTATTTAAAGAAAATTTGTACATTATTTTTTTCATTTTCCATTTCTTTCTCAATATTGAAGTCCTTTTTGGATTTTTGTCTAATATGATAAAATATTGAGAAAGAAAAGGAAAATGAAAAAAAAAAACAAAGTACAATATAACTTGAGAAAAGACACGGAAAAGATATTATAGCTGTAAGAAAAAAAATTAATATAGTATGGCAGTACATGTAAACACACACTGCATTCCAAATTGTCATATTTCGGTTATTCCGTTCTGTATTTTTGTTCTTCTGGATGACTCAAAATGACGACACATTAGGTGACTTAAATGACGAGGAGCGGGTTATAATATGGATGAAAAAAGTCAAGGCTCTGTACTCTGATGGAGAAGAAGATGAAGATGATGAAGAAAGTAAGATACGTTTACATTTTGTTTTCTGAATTCTATGATGTATTTTGTATATTGTGTGTGATTCAAAAGATGGGAATAATTAATTGAAAGCATGTTTGTTTATGTTTATGTTTGATTGAGTAGATACTCGCTGCCTTCAAGTGACGATTACAAAGGACAACGACGTCACGTACAACTGCTGCCCCGTTGGATTAGATATTTGTGCAGGTAAGACGTCTGAATGTGATTGTGCGAGCAGAGCCGGGGGTAGTGACCAAGACGACGGGACGGATGACAATTATGATGACAACGACGATGATGGTGGACATAAGGATAATGGCAAATCCAGTAATGTACAAGATGAAATAACAAGATCAGCAAGGCAAGCAGAATTGGATGCAAGAGCACAGGAAGAGAACAAAAGAAGACAGTCGGTGCGAGACAAAATACTGAAAACAGGCAAATTATCAGGTAAATCATAAAAATCCACAAGAAAAGGACTCAAAAACTCAAAATTAGGATGAACAATGAACAAGTGTGAACATAGGCTGTGAATACAGTATACAGTTTTACCAGTGTGTTGATCAGTGGTCAATTTTACCTCCGGCTCTGGGCTCCTAGTATAGTTTTGTGTTTGTCTTCTCTCATTTTTCTCTTACATGTGTTTTTTGAACCAAAAGTTTTTACATCGTTCTACCTTTTCTCCCCTTTATTCTGTGATGCTATAAACTATAAATATAGTAGTTAGTAGTAGTCGTAGTAGTAAAAGTAGTAGTAGAGTAGTAGCTATAGTACCCTTTGTATACTGTATACTATACTCTACACATTATGCTTTTTACTACTTCTTATTACTTCACTTCCTGGTTTTTGTACTATATCACACTATGTATATGTAGAAAACTGTACTTTCATAATAAAATAGATAATGATGTGGAATAATTAAATCAACAATCAACATTTCCACAAAAGTATTTTCATGTTCAACCTTTGCTTTTAGAATTTAGCTTCTACATACAAAAAAGAACCGAAAAAGAGTATCGGCTGCTGTAAATAGACCATGTGTTTTATATAATACCATGTACCATGTATGGACACAAACAATTTGACAACCTGCATGGATCAAACTGAAAAATACAACCAATTAACTGTAGAAAATAGTACCTTAGTAAAAGCATTACATTACTTCGTATCTATATTATTTAGTATATTATTTGATTATAATTCCCAATGTAAAACAAAATACAAAATTGTATGTAAAAATCATAAGATAAAAAGAGGACAATGTAAAATATCATTCAGATGTTGAAGAATTCTAGAGTAATGACATTTAAAATTATTACCCATTTCACAGGACGAACGACCCCACCCAACTCAAGAAAATCAGAGAAACAGAGCCTTCTACAACGACTTGTATCATCCGTCACGTCACTTCTTCCTTGAATACAGAATACAAACAAACTAAACAACTGAAAACTTTTTACCCTAAATACAAAAATTTTCTATAACAATATGTATGCTATAAACTTTGAACGATGAAGATGATGACATTGGAGAAAACTAATATACTGATGCAAATTATTTCTTTCTTTTCTTTATACGCTATAACAATGAATTTATTTAACTGTGTGTACCGTACTTGACCACACTGGGTAACCGTACTGCGATAACATACAAATGTATTAAATATATATATTTGTGGCTGAATTTCTATAAAAAAATATGTGCAAAACGTAAACGGGTGACTCAGTATGGTCAAGTACGGTATTATCGAAAATCGAAGAGGATGTAACACATACTGGAAACGATGTATTCAAAATACAACGAAAAGAGAAACGAATCTTCTCAAATGTAAAAATATAAATATATTTTTGAAAGGAGAAACAAAAGATTTTTTTCAAGAATATTAAATGAGAATCCAATGAAATATAAAAATATATGTAAGCGTACATTTGAACGTAGAAGTTGACTTTCCCCTCACATTTTTTAGTAAAAATGTACGGCGAGAAAGTCAACTTCTAGGTTCAAATATCAAATACACGCTGACATAGATTTTTATATTTCCTCGGATTCTCCTTCACTATACGTCATAAGTATTATAATAATTATTACAATAATTAGGGTAAAACAGAAAAAAAAACGAAGAAGGGAATAACTTGCATTCATATCTGTTATTGTAACATAGTTGTAAATCGAACACTGTAAAAACAATACTTCTAACAACAAACGTTGATTCTTGTACTTATATTGCATGGTCAATGGTATTGTGTACAAAGTGTTCAAAAGTTTAATTATCATTCAACCCCTAAATCTACATGCAACGTTGTTAGCAGGCTTGTTTACAGTACAGTGTTTGATTTACTACTATGATGAATGATGTGTTGATATTATAATATATTATCAGCATAATATTGATGTAATGTTACAAACGCAAAAAAATAATGATAAAGATTGCTCAAAATTTATATGAATATATTTAAGAAAAATAAAATGAAAAAAAGAACAAACACATAACAAGTACTGCCATAACATATTATACTCTATTAAAAAAATACAGCTTGTTTCATGTATAAAATTACCCCTCCATTTTCTCAAGTTATTTTCTTTAATTGTAATATTTAAATATTAGACAATTGTAAAAATAGTGAGAGTGTGGATTATGGATGTATGCCGGGTTTCCGGGTAATGAAAATATAAGAACATTTACTATTACTTTGTACAGTCTTATGTTTCCTAATTTAAAATCTAAAATTTAAGAAGGAATAGATAGATGGATAAGGTACTATTTTCAGGTGACTTGCTAGAAGAAGGGGAAGTTTTTAATTGGCTTCTGTACAATCGCAAATTTGAGGCTCTCGTCGAAATCAATAGACAAGACTTGGATGACTTGATTGGAGATTCAGACTATTTGGCCGTCATGTGTAAGTTTAGTACAGTACATTTTTGAAACAGTTTAAATTTTACATGCTTCAATGTTCAGTTTTCAATTTCAAGTACAGTAAGTAGACAACATTTTCTGATATTGCATTTTTTGTTTTTCTCTTTTTTTCTAGTTGCTAACACTTCTGATAAAACCTCCTCCAGAGCTCTTCGTCGTGCGTGTCTTGTAGTTGAAGATGCTGCTCAATTTGGTATTCCAATTGCTCGAATGCAGGATGCAATCATTGCCAAAAAGCAAGTATTTCCATTTTCCGTTCATGCATTACAACTAGATAGTTTGGCTGCAATTCTTCAACATGTACTAATTTCATTGTGAACTTTTTTTTATAGGTACGGCGTGAGAAGTTTACCAGGTTTAGTTTTATTTAGAAAGGGTCGACATATCATTTATGATGATGATTTAGAAGATGAGGAGGAAATTCTAGATTGGTTGACAGCGCCAGAAAATATGATCCTCAAAGATCAGGTATAAATTATTGATCAGTTTTGATACATAATATATTTATTTTCTCGTTGCATTTTGTCAGCAATAAAATTTGATTTTCATTAAAATAGATTGAAGTCGTCAATCGTAAAATGTTGGACAGAATGAGAGAGACAACTGATCACTTGGCTGTTCTCTTCTTCTCTGAAACGGATTGTAAACAATGTGAAAAGGTTCTGCAAAATCTTGAAGAAATTGATGACGATGCAGATGAAAGAGGAATTGCATTTGTTCGCGTCGATGATTGGGAATTAGCTAAGTCCTTCGGAGTTCATGCTTTACCTGCTCTTCTCTATTTTCGGTACATAGAATTTTAAAATAATAAAAAGTAAAGTATGAGTGTACAATCTAAAATGTACATAACAAGGGGAAAATAAAACTAAGAATTGCCATACTTTGATTTCTCCCTATAGGCTTGGAAGTGAGGAACCAGTTATTTTTACAGGCGACTTGCGGTCTTCATCTAGAATACTAGAGTGGCTCAGTAATCGAAAGGATCCAAGTGGTGCAAATATTGTTGAAGTTAATGGAGATCAACTAAAGTCATTTTTAGCAGATGAAGAAATATCTGTCGTCGTTTATTTTTACAATAAGACTCGTTGCACCTGTGAAACGGAGCGCTTATCGAGGAGAGAAAAGAAAAAACTAGAGGAGGCTGAACCTAATGGAGAATCTGAAAGCGGTGGGAATTTTTACAAATAACGGAATATTGCAGTATAAAATAATTATAAAATACTTTCGAATTTTCATGAATCATTCATTTTTGTTTGACATTTTTAGATCGCCAGCTGGCCTGTGCACGCTGTAATGAAATTATTGAAAAACTGGAGAACGTAGATGATGAAGTGGCTCGTCACGGAGTAAAACTAGTCAAAACCTTTGATACAAAATTTGCTCAAGCTCAGGGGGTAGGGGAGTTTCCGGCGTTAGTGTACTTCGAAAATGATGTGGCGAGTGTGTACGAAGGTGAACAAAATATAATGATCAATACATTATGCATACAAAACCTTCAGTTATTCTTATTGTGTCAATTATATCAATATTTTCTTGTATGTAATAACATCACTAAACTGCGTACTCTGAATCTGTATTTACTTTCTCCAGGTGAAATAACAGCAGAAGAGGATATTATACATTGGATCGTTGAACACAAGGCATGTACACAATACACAACATATTATACATGTTATGTATTTATCACAAACATTCAAAACTAAAGCTTCATGGTATGTATCATATAAAAATTGACAAAAATGTCTTCTACACTTTCAGACGGAGGAGAGAATAGAACTTGTCACACGGGGAATGCTTGAAACTCTTGTGAATGATGCTCATTATTTGGCTGTATTTTTCTACAAACAGCCATGTCGAGCCTGTGATACTATTCTTATGGAACTTGAAAAAATAGATGATGAAGTAAATACCAAATAATATAGATACAAAATATATTTCAATAATTATCTTACATTAACTTACTTACTTACCGTAAAAGACCAAATAGTAAGCCAGCTTCAAATAGTACGCCCCTTATGGGCTTTAGCATTACGTACATACCAAAGCTTCAAATAGTAGACCAGGTCTACTATTTGGTCTTTTACGGTACTTGTGTTTTCGAGTAGATCATTTTTTTCAAACATTTCTACTTTCTATTTGTAAGCTGGCTCATGTTCCATTTGCTATTTGTTTATAAAAAGGAATGCATAATATTTTTACTTTTTAGTGTGATATGTATGGTATTCACATGGTGAAAATTTGTGATACAAGTTTGGCGAAACGATATGGTATCACAACATATCCAGGTCTTATCTATTTCCGAAATGGAAATCCTCTCCTCTTCGAGGGTGACTTGAGAATCGAAGAATCTGGTACAGGAAATACAAACGAAGAAAACAAAATATGAATTATTATGATCATTAAAATGTGTATTGTTTGTACATTGTACATTGCACAACACATCATTGTACTTATGAAAAGTTCTTTAGTAACCCCGTTTTCGTTCATGTTGTTGCAGTTTTGGAATGGCTAACAAGTGATGAGAATCGAGAGCTTGCAGATGAAATCGAAGCTGTTAACTCTAGAATGTTGGAAAAATTGGTACAAAAAATCTCATAGTTTTTGAAATCCTGCTTTTATCGTAATTTTTTCAGTGTGAAGCATACAAAGATAAAGTACATGAACAAGAATTTTAATTATTGTTCTTGAACATTTTCCAGATGGGCTCTTCACCATTTCTTGTCGCATTCTTCTGTAAGTTTTAAGTTTTGAACTTTTGTGAAAATCTTACATTTCTTTTTTATAAATATTTCAGACTTAATTTTAAAACAAGATATGATGCAGTTTTGATATTTATCTCTGTATTTATGTAGTTGACGAAGAAGAGTGTGGAGAAGAGTGTGACAATATCCTTCTCGTTCTTGAAGAGATCGACGATGAAGCTGACGCTTTTGGTAAACACTACATAATTACATTTCATATTAAAACAAACCTACTAAATTTTAAAAAAAAACATGAACTGAAGGAATTATTATTAATGTATAGGCATCGACATGGTGAAAGTGACTGACGGTGAAGTGGCAGCTGACTTTGGTATGCTGATGTTATATAATATATAAAGATCGGATATCGGATTACATACATTTTTTTTATGTCACTTTTAATTTGCCTCATCATAATCATACTACTATGGTACATACAGTATGCATTGACAATTGACAATGATGTCATTCAATTTGGTTTCATGTTGTTTTCTTTTTTCCTGTAGGAATCATGTCCACACCCACTCTAGCCTATTTCAGACGTGGCCACGCACTCATTTTTGAAGGGGATTTGCTTGACTCAGCTGCCATTCTCGGTTGGATCACATCCAATGAAGCTTTCCAACTCAAAGATGAAATTGAACTGGTGAATAAGCGAATGTTGGATAAGATTCTAGAAGAAAGTGATTTTGTTGCTGTTTACTTTTATGATGCGGATACAGAGGTTTGTCCGACTTGTCCTCTGATTCTTAATGAACTAGAACGGATTGACGCTGAGACAGACAATCTAGACATCCTTTTTATAAGAATAGACGATCCAAAATACGGCAAAAAATGGGGAATACAGGACATACCAGCACTTGTATATTTCAGACGAAAATTCCCAAGGTACACAATACACAATGAATTGAGAATGTACACAGCTAATGTTCATATAAAAAAGATCAAAAGTGTAAACGAGTATGTAATTTTTTGTATTTGTTTATTTTTTTCTAGTATATACCGTGGAGATCTAATGGATGAAGAGAGCGTATTATATTGGCTTCAGAAGAATCGCTATAGGCAACCCGAATTAAATCTTTTCATGTATGGATTACTAAGTATGGGCATCGGATTTGTAGTTTATACATTGTTCATATTATTTTGTCTAAAATGATAACGTGTAAGATAATTATAGCCAATAATTATAATATTAATAAAATTCATTTGTAAATACCAAACCAACCTCCAAATCTCCAGTTTTTTTGAGTATCCTTTCCCTGTTTTAAAACCCGTAAAGGAATGAGCGTATGTACTGATGTATTTGTAATTTGGATGAGGCACAACTATTGTACTGTATTGTATTGTGTATTGTTTATTTATTGTGTGTATATATTGTACTTCAGTTATATAATCAACGAATTGAAAGGATCTGTACTTAACTTATTGTGTATTGTGTAATGAATGTCTGCAGATGTACGATGTGCGTGCGTGTATTTTTGTGTCGTGAGTTGTGATGAGTGATGAGATCACAATATTTACTCTTGTTCATAATTCATAATAAAATGCACATTTTCAATACAAACTGTTAAAAACACTGCTGATGCAAGAAGGTTTTGTCTTTTTTTCGTATCTTTCTCTTTTTAATATACAAAACTTTACACGTAACATTACAAAACACGTACAAAATAATTACAGAGATGTAAGATTTTTTTTTATCCCTTTCAAAAACATAAAAATTGAAATTCCAGTGCAAATTTCTTACGTAACATAACATCTACAATACTGCAACAATATTCTTGCACTAAAATTGTGCACTGGGCATATATTATGTATATTGGCATAAGTATAAAACGAGTACAAAAATATAAATGGAAGGTTCCTGCAAGGAAAATGAACCTTTGAAATAAATAGAACTAAACAAGTTTGGACAGCAACAGTAGTAGTAGTTTGAGGCTTTGGGACATTCCCAACTAAATTTTTTACGTATGTGAATATCCATGGTTACTGGTTACTGCAGGTTTTAATTTGAAGAAATTGACGGCGTCTTAAAAATCACTATGGAAATTCACACAAGTACGGAAATGCAGCTCAAAGTACGACACCTCCAAGTTGCATATATTCTTATTTGCCCTCCAATATGTTTGAAGTGGGCAGAAAAATTGATAGGATGAACGATGAACCGTGTTGCTATTTGCTACTTTGAATCAAAACATTTCAATATTCCTGAGTGATTTTTGATCCCCATATATTTATGTGGCATATGGCTGGTTGACATGTGTAGATAATAGGTAGTAGGTAGCATGGAGAATTGGCACAACAAAGATGATGACGCAACAACGTTTTTAACAGCTGTAGAAAAATCGGATGAGGCGCAGAGAAAAAATAACTAGGAAAATTATCCAAACTTGAGACTTGAGAGTTTGTAAATGGCATGATCCTTTAGTTGTTTTTTCTCTGGGTTGTTTTAAAGAAGTTATTGAGCATTAAACGAGTTGAATTTTTACACAAGTTCGCAAATGAAATACGTCTCGAAGCTGCAAGGACTGTAACAAAAACATTTTCAAATATTTAAACAAAGCATACGATATAATTTTTAAGATGAAGATGATATAAATAATGACATAGAATACAAATTTAACTATCATTAAATCATTTTGCTATTTTTCTTACGTATCATTCCACTTTAAACCTAAGATACAGTAAAATAAAAACAGATTATTATACATTGTACAGCACTTTTATAAAGATTTCAACTTTGAATTTTTTACGATATAGTCAAACTGAAAATTTTTGTATCACCTTTCCCATCTCGATTCCACAGTTCCAAACAATGTTCTTCCTCTCCATTTTCATAACGGAAATTATTTGGTTCTCCTATAAAAATATTTACAATTACATTAACATCACAAAAAACTAAAGACTATCTTGAACAGTGATTGAAAACTTTTGGGCTATTTTTCATTTTGATTCCACCTGGAGAAATTTAAATCTTCATATTTGTTTTTAGACTTTATATTATTATAATCACCTGCATTCCAATTGGTGAAAGTAACTGGTTTTCCCGTGCCAAACCTCAATAATAAACGTGCATAATACAATTAACAAAACGTGATTTACCCTTGCAAATTTGATTGATTAAAAAATATATAATATATAGACAAATTCTATTCTTCAAATTTGACTAACCACATAAAATTTCCTTCCTCCGCTTGATCCGTTCCACTTGTCCAGAAATGTTCTGTACCTAGCCCTGAAAACAATAGAGACGAATGTGAATTTATATGAATATAAATGTGTAAAATGGAATGGGGCCACAAAATTAGGTAAAAGCCATTGAAATTCATTCTGACGACCTTTTCCTTTTTTATAATAACTGACGTTTGACTTTCCCTTTCACTTGCACCGTTTTTGCTGACATAAAACCATAAATATCATCACCACATAGTATAATATACATATGATTTCCGGTACACATATTCCATATTTTTACCAGCTTCGGCAATGTATTTCTCCAGAGCCAGATTTTCTTCTTTTGACTCAATACTTGCCAACTGAAGTCCATGGTAGCGGCAGTAGGCGTGCGCTTTGTACCAATTAGCCTAGAAATAGAAATATATATAAACAACAAGGGTTTTTTAACAGAATGAAATCCATTCAGTTTCCTAATATACTCTGTACTCCAAATCTTTACAGTTTGCATTGTACATTTGGGATTTCAGATTTCAGATTTTTCGTATGGTAATTCTACGTTTTCAGTTTCAGCAAGAGCATGACTTTGAGATTGTAATCTCGAATCTGAGGCAAGAGGCAAGGACGTTTTTCTGTTGTGAATTCAACTAGTAATTTGCAAATAACTTGGTCAAACCAGGCACGAATCACGATAGCAAAACGTAGAAAATGATGAATAGAGTAAACACAAACCCCTTCAGATTCTGAGAGCACGCTCACACGCATATTCACAATTTACTTCCATTTGCCTTTCATTTACACATGTATTACGTAGTATCTAGTATCACCACTTTTATAGAGTATAATAAGATATTTATATACAATTTGTGACATAGATAAATTCTAGATAAACATTACTCTCGGAAAATCGGAACATGAAAAATGCACATAATGGCAATGAAATACAAAATACATAATACTTTGGTCAACGGAAATAACATTCAAATTTACACTGGTGATTTTGGCTCAAAGTTTTTTTCTATGTGAAAGTGAAACTGTTTTTTTTGGTTTTGACCTTTCCTCTCACCACAAACAAACAAAAAACAACAAAAAAGTTCTTATTCAATTATTGGTAATAATTTTTTGATGATAATTGTGAATTACCTTGAAAAAATGTCCAATGTAGTAACTTCTGTCATTTACACGAATGAATGGCATGGACCAATTTTTTTCATAGTCATTCGAACATTTCCCATTGTTACCTAGAACACGACACAAAGAAACCACAAAACGATAAAGGCTAAACGATACACAGGTGCAAATGCTTATCAAAATAATACCACCACAAACCACAAATCACAGATCACAGATCCATTTAATTAGAAATTTCACACTTTTCACACTTTCGCAAACCAAAATGACCAAAGATCAAAAGTAAGCAATAAGCAGTAAGGAACAGTTATCTTGATATTTGATATTTGATACACAATAATCAACAAATTAATCAAATGGTACACTCAAAACTCAAACTTCAAAACTCAAGACACCGCACTAAAAAGAACATTTCCGTCTGTGTGATTCACTGATGAGGGTAAAAAAATCTTGATCATTTGTACAACACAATACAGAAGGAAATTTACCTGAAACACTTGAGATTGCTCCAGCTCCTGGAGAAATACCTGGATAAATTAGCAGAAGAAGAGAAGTCCGCAGTAATAGATTGTACTTCAACATGGTTTTGATTTGACACACTAACCTAAACCCTAAACCAGATACCTCTCAACTCTCAACTCTCAATCTCAACTCTTTCCTTCTCTCAACATTCGCCTCGAGCTAACAAGAATCACCACTATCAACTATCATCAACAACACAACACAAGCCAAGTCAAGACACAAGACAACACACCCTTGTCTTAGAGATAGTTTGATACACTGCCGTACAGCACCTCAGAACTCACAACTGAACAGAAACAGTATCATATCATTCAAATCACATCAGCTCACACAAATTCAAACACACACAAACACAATACACACATACTTTAATAAAATGTACAATGTAGATTGTACAGGTCTGACTATATCTATAATCTATATATGACTATGAACTATGACTACGTACACATTACACATTACAATTTGTGTGAGAACATTTGACTCAACTTCACTTTCTCAAATGCAATTTTTTTATACAGCGTCCATCCGTAGTCCATATTAAGTGAGTCTCTCGTCTCAAGTCTCTAGTGTCTACGTGATTTGTGTTGCTGGTTTGTAGTCTGCAAAGATACATATTATAACTATACCTAGATCTAATTTCTTGGTGTCTCACAACTCATAACTCACAGTTCACCGCGTTTCCTCCAAAATATATTAATATTGATTAGGTATTGAAACAAAATATCTGTGGAGGTCATTATTTGCTATTAGACCACTTTCAATACTTTGTCATCATTCGCCAAAATTATATGATAATAATCATCATTATTATTCACTTTTTGTGAGTGCTTTGATGTAATTTGGCTTCGGCCTTAGATTTTTGTGCATCTTCATTTGAGATTTGAGATGTCCGAACATCAGAACACGATGATATAATTTGCATTTGGCATAGAATTTTTAGAATTGTAAAGCAGACGTAAGAGTATAGAGCATAGACAATAGACAATACACATGTGGATGCATGCATTTGTACATTGTACAAGATTTTGATGAGTAGACATTATAAATTATAACTTGCAATTTATAATAATACATTAAAATAAAAATATAAATAAAAGAGAGGGGAACGCATTATTATTATTATTATTGGTTATTCACGAACACAGTAACAACGCTATGTCTGGTCTCTGGTATGTGATGAGTACAACTATTAAACTATTTATTTTTTATTCTATATTCTATAAATTTTACTTTCTTACATTCATGGGCAAGACAAAAGAGACAGAGAGAGAAAGAGAAATGTCAGAGGATGAAAAATTACGCATGGAGTATGGGATATGGAATATATTATGTATTTGTTATTAGAGTCATTTGATGTTTTTAATATTAAGTTTTCCGTCTCTATATCTCACTTTGAATTTGTGCAAAATTATATGTATTACTGTGCTTTAATACGTAATCTTCCTTTTCTTCTTCTACTTCATCATCATCATTATGTTAGTTGAATGCAAAATGTATTATAATAATATATTTTCATTCACCAGCAAAAGTCAAAAGTGTATTTTATGCTTATTATGTCGTATGTACACAACGCACAAGTATCTGCATTCTGCATTCTACATTCTACATGTGAGAGGGAGAGAGAGGCAGAGTGAGACAGAGAATTACCTATGCTAATGGTCAACAAAAGTCAACAATAAAATGGTTTAGGTACCCACTTGCCATTTGGTCATATCAAAGTTCGTTAGTAAACTTCATTTTCAAACATCCTCGACAAAACTCAAAACTCAAAGCTCAAAGGCACAACGTATTGTGATGTCTTGTATATTGTATATTGTATACACACTTGTCTTATACACAAGTTGCTCTTGTGTGCTTGTGCTCTTGTAGTTTGAGAAATCACACGATCCGCTAAGTATTATTTATCATCATGTGTGTAGTTTGCAGTTTGCAGATGCATAATCACAGTAATAAACAGGTGTATAATATACCATAATATTCCATATTCCATGTAGCTACATTGTAGTTACAATGGATTGAATATTTTATATTTTCAGATTTTCAGTCTAGCATGAGAAAAGACAAAGTTAAAAAAAATAAATAAACATTATTTTTATTATTATGATTTATTTATGAGTTGTCTAACATTCACTACAAGCTGCAGCCATAAGCTGCTAACTTACTAACCAACTTTACATATGTAAAACACTCTTGAACACTCAAGAATTTCCCCTTCACCATTTTCATCCAATCCACAACATTGGAATTTTTGCAGTCGAAACCTTTTCATTTGAGAGTATGTTAAATGTAAAGTCTTTTTTAAAACCTGACTGACTTGAATTTAATGCTCCTGATTTATATATTTACTACCGTCTGCCCTATAATCCACAATAATAATAATAATATTAATATTAATAATAAACAATATGTACGGTGTACGGAAACGGATGAGGATGTATTATGAGCCAAGAGTCTAGAGTCTACAATACGAGCTGTCACCGAGGAATTTTTCTCACGGGAATATTTGATTTAATGTTTTCAATTTCCATTTCATTTCTAATGTATGTAAGTTTGTAATAAATAACCTAGTAATAAATAATGAAATAATAATATGATAATCAAACATCAAACGGTAACTTTGAAAAGTATCTAGTGTCTAGTGTCTACATAGTGTCAGATGAATCAGATGAGTAGCTAAACGTCTAGGTTTTGGATGCGATAAGGAGAAGACATGAGACCTTACCACAATTAACTTTTTTCAAATATCAAACATGAAATATGAAAGGAAATGTTAAACATTAAGTTTATGTAAAAAAAGCACATAAAGAGTCTACACATGTATTAATTGAGTGAGACAACAACTCTGCTTATTGTAATGATAAGAGTCAATAAATATATTTGTTATAATATACACGTTTGCTAAATGAGATTTTGTTCCTCTCTCTTCCTCGTATTTTGTCTTTCTCCCAACATCCAACATCCAATAACAACTACGCCAACGGCCTCTCTCTAATTCTTTTTACTAATTACTAATTACATACGAGCATTTACTCGTGTACTTTTACTAATCACTATAGAATCTAGAATCACTAGAACAAATCAAGGCATGTTTTTGTCGCAAATTTGCCGTGCTAAAAACACAACACCGTGAGTACTGACAAGAGAATTGGGAGTACAAAACTTGATTGAGCTTTCAAGTTTGAAGTCTTATTGACTTGAAAAAAAAATCAATAATAATAATATATGTTAATGTATTTACAATTAACTTGCATTGAAAATTGAAGCTCTAAGACCTAAGACCTTCAAGCTAAATGTCAAGTCTCAAACGCCTTGTGATTGTGATTGCCATAGCTACTAGGACGCCTCTAACAAGAGCTATGAGACAAGATTAGATTTTATAGATGTTGGATTAAAATTACAAAAAGGTATATTTCTATATAGGCCTATTTCTTATTGTCAATGGTAACAATATTAGACGTTCTTTTCTGACTGTCTTTGGTGGTTTATAAGTTATAAGTAATCAATTTTGAAAGAAAGGTTTAGACTTTAGACTTTAGCCAGCAGCATAATATTATACCAAAGTATGACATGTATTTTTATATGAGGTGTTGCAGAGGCTTATCTTATAGCTGTGAAAAACCATTTATCAAAAAATGCATTTCCAAATCCATACGACACAACAACAGAGAGAGTCTTGAGTCTTGAGTAATTAAAGATTAAAGTTTAGCGTCGTTGTTGGGTGAAGTATTAAATATTTCTGGGAAAATATATCACAATGGAGTAGATATTGTGTTGACTGTTGACTGGTTGACTGTTGACTCGTTATTTATCAGCCAAAGCTACATTTTCAAAAACGTTTTGCAAAAATCAAAGAAAATTCCCTTCCGCTCAAGCATACATAGTACGTAGAAAGTCTAAAATGTATAGGTAAATACAAAGAGACTACCCTAAAGCAGGTGCTCAAGTCTAAAGACTCAAGACTCGAGACTGAAAGAGATTGAATTGGAAAATTTTTGCTGATGAATAGATGTGGCCAATGGCTAATGTATGATGTATTGTAAAAAATCTATTTTGCACATCCCATCACTCATCATCATCCTTTAATACTTACCTTTTCCATTCTCTATTCATTATTCATTACAAGTCCATTAAAAAGTGTGCACAATGTTATTATGTTATTAAGTAAAAAAGAAGAAGGACGTTTTCTTTACATATTTCTATAAGTTGTGGTGCGGAGTACGAACTACATAAGTACAAACATTACGAACCGACAGTCACATTAACCAATATTGTTCACATGCATAAAAATCTGTAAGTGGTCATTACATGAAGTATACATAATACATAAATGTAACATTGGCACTTGGCACATTGAAAATGAAAGTGTTCTTTGCAACATATTATGAGGGCACATAGCACATACAGATTGTACATTGTACATTCATGCGTACATTCATAATGTACGCACGTATATAGTATGTATTATGTACTTAGTGCATGCAACAGAGTATGGAATAATATGTAAGACATTATTTTTTCATTCAGGATTTAGAATAGTGATAGGAAAATGTTCTTGTGGGAAATACATAATACATACACGATATATATTATGAATGCACATGATGATATATTACAGCTCAAGAAAAGCTGAAAAGTAAATATTAGCTAATTGTTATGAGCTTTCAGTTTCACGAGAACCGTTGCCGAGCTCATGAATGCATACTAAATACTAAGCACTAATGTATAATGTACATAAAACATAATGCTACACGTCTATTGTACATTTGATATTTTACGTTGTAGATTTAAGTTGGCCAAACTTTTAGTTGTTTGTGTATTTTATTTTCATTGTGCAAAAATGGAGGCTCTAGACTCTAGACTCGAGACCTCTTTTTTCCCCTGATTGTGTTACATTATGAACTATTTGTAGGAAAATACGGTCATCTTAAATCGTGCAATGAACAGCATTGAAACAGCATACTCGAAACTCGAAACTCAATACACAAGAAGAACGAATGCTCATGTACTGTGTACACTGTACACTGTACGTTGTACATACTTTTCAATTCTTACCTATGTAAATATACTCTACTCCTAATGTGAATTCAATAATAAATCATAATAGCATGATTCATGATCAATAAAGTGCTGTCAAACTCTTGCTTTTTTCCCTATGCACATTATTCCGCACATCATGTATACATGGATTTTGGATCCATTGTGGTTCACGATCAAAAAGCGGCAAATGAAACATGTATGGATGTGCATCGGCTTCAGTTTACAATTCATCATCATCGTCATCTGCATGTGCACGATGACAAGAATACATGTGAACTACATAATATTAGGATAAGCAACACAAATTTTACCAAAATATCATTCTATATTCTACATTCTATGTATAAAATATTGGGGGAAATAACAAAAGCAAGACGGAAATGCTCAATTTTTACACAACTCTGAATTACACTCCTACAACAACATCACATTTTTTCAGGACTTCCCCCAAAAACCCAATAATAAACCAAAAATGGTGGAAAACACTATAATAGAAAAAGCAAAAGAAAGCAAAAGTGTTGGGTGCTGGAGGATTAGGATGGAAAGAGCACAGAAAACACAAACCTAACACTTAGAAAAGAGCATTGCAGCATTCTTTGTTGTATCACACAACACACAATACACAATGGAACACATATGCATTTAGTATTTCATGTTATTTTATTATTTTATTGTTCTGTAATGGGGGAAAGAGAGAGGAAATCTATCTTGATGTAACATTAACTGGTTATGTAGGTTAAACATTCAGAAATAAATAGGTCACACAATAGCATATTTAGATACCATACCACTTGACAATCGGAGAAAACGTAACAAGTCCGAGAAACTAGAATTATGCATGCATGCATGCATGCAAGTGTGTATTGTATGTATGTGCGGCTGGACTTTTTTGTGCTTAGAGAAAGTAAAAGAGAAAGAATGAAGCAGTCAGAACCCACAAACGAGCCAATAAAGAATAAGCGATATACTGTGGCATTGCGATTATGTGCTCATGCAATCTATATGATATACGTGTTATTACATAGGTATTAATGCACATGTTACCCTTCTGCCAATTTACTGGAATAGTGAAATTTAATGGAAAGCCAGAGTCAAAAACTCAAACTTTTACCATTGCGCTATAGAATATTGTGAATTGATAGCATATAAATACATGTACAGCATATGTATGTATATATTCAATTTTTTTATTTTTCTCCGTATTTCTCGGACTTTGGTGGATGTCGAGTATCGAGTGTGTCTAAAGTCTAAAGTGAATGTTAAATGCAAGAGCGTGTGTGTTTCTACATGTATAAAATGTACCAAGTACATGAATGTAGTATGTTCGGAGTATGTACGTGTGTACGGGTGCAATAAGGAATTAATGAGACCGTTTCCACTGGTTACGTTCTCGATCGGCGTAAACAAACTCCAGAGGCACGAATTACATGGCATGGTTCGTTTACTACGATGTCCGATCCGATGTCAAAACTATAGTTTTTCTCATGTATTACACTACATTAGGCCATCAGTTGTACAAGCATAGCTGACGCTGGTGAAAACTGCTTTTTCCCTTCTTCCATTGAAAAAATTTGGTTAGTTGTGATTGGGATTTCTCCATGGACAAATATAAAATCAAAATCAATCTGGAGGACCAAAATCAAAGTCTATTTTTCTTACCCGTGCTAAACCACAGGCCACAACCAAACATTTAAAAAAATCAAATCCACCTGTGTTTTGTGTCCGTGCATTAAATAACTTTAAAAAAAACTTTTAAAAGTTTAATTTTCATTAAGGAAAAAAAAGGAAATTCGGCTGAATCGGGATTACGTAACTGTTGGTGCTTATTACATTTTGTATTTTAATTCCCTTAATTTCCTAAATTTTTGCGTTGAGTGTTGAGTGTATAGAGTGTAGAGTGTGTAAAAAATTGTTGCTTGTTTTAAGCCGAGTGTGTATATTTTCCCTGTCAGGCTAAAAATATATAATGAAAAAACCTTTTGATTGCTAGACTTTGCAATTGAAAAAAAACTACATGTTGAACAATTGGGAAATTAGTAAAAAAAAATAATACCTACCTGAAAACCTGAGGAAACTGCTAGACAACGAAATGTGAAATATATTTATGTATTGTGAATCAAGTATCGAATATCGAGAGAAAACTAAATTTATTATAACTTATTAATCATTATAGAAACCTTGCATTTAATAGCCAAGAAAAATAATACTTCCATTAATCAATCTAACATTGTTACAGTCATTTTATTATTACCAAGAAACTTGCTTCCATAGTCCATGTGAACCTGTACATTTATCAGCAGCTTTGTAAAAAGAGATCTTCATCTTCATCGAATCACCTACAAAAAAACACGTATATTTTTAAATAGATTCTGTTCGTCAAAAAACCAAGTCGAGACGACCAATAATAATAATAATAAAACTATAAAAGGAACATAAGTCATTGCCTTTATACATACTGCAAACTTTAAACAGGTTAGAGAACTTTCTTCTGCTACATATTCAATTTTCATGATAAATATACATACTACATGCATGATGGTGTAATAAAATAACTGTATGTTACACAAGTCATGTCCAAGCTCCAAAGTTTCATGTAGATTGTAGATATAAAGTGTGAATTGTGAATTGTGAATAGTTTCGAGTTTCAAGTTACGAGTTACAAGTACGAGTACGAATACGAGTTGGACTGAGCCGGGGACAAAGTTGAAGTAATTATGCTAATAGTTTCAAAGATGGAATGTGTGGCATAAAAAATGCAAAAGTGTACACATTATACTAATAGTTGCCACCTCCATTATTATTACATATATTACAACTAGTGCTAGTGTTAGTGCTACTGCCACTGCTACAGATAATACTATTACTATTACTGGCAAAAGAAAAGACTATTGATTTTGTTCATTTCAAGTCGAGTTGAGTTGACTTGACTTGAGTTGAGTTGGAGAATCTGTGACAAGGTCAGTAGAAAATGACGTCACTTCTAACGCTGGCTTCGGCTTCTTCTGGTTTTAGTTGTAGTGAATTGCCTCAACTGAATTATAATACTCTAGGATTACGACGACGACTAGGACTACAACGACGATTACCACAAGAATTTCCTTGAAGTTTTGAACCTTGAGAAACCCTAACCCGATCTAACGATTTTCTATACTAGTCATCTAGTCATTTATCTGTGAAACCAATAATTGAAATTGAACATGAAGAAATCATCGACATAATACGTAAAAACATTTTGTAATTCCTAATTCCTATTCCTATTTCTACAGCATATAAAAGGACAAAGGACAAAGGAAAATCAAGTTTCCAGAAATCCAGAACCCAGAAGTAATCTATTTTTGTTGAAGAATAATATTAAAAATGGCTACGACAACGACCACAATCTACAATCAACAACAAGCGACGATCACGATGAGTAACGCAAGTTTCGCCAAGCGAAGTGACTTGACCACTCTTGTGAGGGCCTTACAAGACTCGGACTTCGTCCAAGTCAACCAACTATTGACCAAGGTTGTCTCTATTGTATTTTGTATTTTTCAGCACCTTGTTTCAGTCTTTTCCTCACCTTTTTTTGAAAAATTGATTGCACAAAAGACCAAAGTCATTAGAAATTAGAAATTCGAGAAATAGTCAAAATAACCCTGAAACCTGAAGCCTCAAACGTACCCTTTTTGTTCTTCACAAATCACGTATTACACATTTGTATACTTTTGTATCTATATTTATAACTGTGTATTGTGCATATTTAAGATATAAGATGTAGAATTTAGAATGTATAATTTAGACACGGTAGACAGTAGCCATAAAAATGGGGGTCGATCTTTATCTTGAATATTCCTGAGCGAGATTGATGATCGTTTGAGGTTTTGCCTGAATTTTGTATTATATTGATGCATTTGTTCATTTTGGAATTTTCTCGTAGATGCTTTTCATATCCTACTATAGAATACAAAATACAGAATACAGAAGCACATGCCTACAGAAATTTCAAGTACATTGGGCAGACTTCTGTATTTCTTTCTTTCTTTAAGCTCGTGTTAGTACTATTTTGTTGAGGTTTTTCTCATTTCCATTTCCCCTTTTTCTGTGGATAATGATGATGGTTCCTGCTGTTTTCTGTCTTATGATTTCTGGTTTCTCGTGAAAATCAAGTTGAAGTACACGAATATGAGCAACACAACCGATGAAAAAAGTACACGAGACCTTGACTTCACTCCATCATTTTTGACGTTTCGTATTATAAATTACATATTTGTACTTGTAATTTTTGTATATTTGTTTGCATGTCTTTTTTCTCTCCAGTTTTTGATTTTTCTCACCTTCATTCAGAAATAACCCGGCTTACTTGTCTATTCTCAGTTCTCAATTCTCAAGGAATAGTACACAAAGATGCATCCAGTGCGTTTTCTCTTCTCATTGTTTGATTTGGTTTTGTTTTGAGTTTTGAAAGACCATGACTTTCGAGTTTATGCAAATATAAAACCATTTTCAATATTTACTTGCATACAGTTTAAATTCAATTTTATTTTTAGGGTCACAACTAAAAATATAAATATAGGAAATAGGTTAATATAAAAGTTGATACAGTTGTTAAATTTGACATAGTACACATTTCTAGTTTCTAGATCCTAGTTTTCTAGTTCTAGTGCACTTGAAATAATTGTGTGTAATGGGTAATGGAAGTTGGATAATATTTGCAGTAGAATATTGAAAAAAGTTGAAATAGAACAAAGAATGAAAATAGGACAGCACATTTTCAATTTTCATAATGCTCACGATAAGCATGATAAACAACGGGAACAAAGAAAGCGGTTTACTACTTTTTACTCTTTACTATTTATTATTATTAGTACTATGATTATTATTGTGTAACATTACATCTTATGACAAATGTATAAAAGTTGTAATTTTTAAGCTGCGGTTTCAATTTTCAGTTTGGTATTCGAAGGGCATCAACAAAGAGGAAATTTCAAGTGGAGAGTGGTATACTAGAAACTAGAATACGAGAGACTAGAGACTAGGGAATAAAACATGGGGAAAGTACTTGAATGGAATAAATAAACTTATTGATTTCCAGTTTTTAGCTCAGGACCTTGAATACACAGTATTTACGTAGCTGAATGGACAATGGACAGCCATTAAAAACAAAAATAAAAACAGTCATAAACAGTTTAATAATAAATGATATGGAATCAACATTGCGGTTAGCACATGCATGTACAATGTACATAGCCCAGCTATACATATTACATATACATATATGCAGAGGTGTATATGCAATACATGCATAATTTTATGAAAGTGCGCAATGTACAATATGTAATTACACTTAGGCGGTGAGAAAAAACAGCAGTAAAATTTTATATTACGGATTATGATATACATTTGTTTCAGTCTCGGTTTTTCTTCAACAATCGCCATGTAATAATAATACAATAATTAAACTAGTTCAAATACAAAATATACAAACTACTAATAGCAATAAATACTCTTTTAGACAAAATCAGTTATACACTGAAAACTTTTAGGAAAAACTGTCAAATTTTTCAGAACTTGATCAATGACAATTGACAATCAATCATAATTTTCAACAGTATCTAACGGCTCTTTTCCTTTTGCTCATCTTTGCATTTCATATTTCATCCTCTTTGTGATTTAAAATTTACTACGGATATATCTCCAATCTAGAAGAGGCAGTGAAAGTTTGATTCTTTGCTCATACATTACACGGCACGTGTAATTACTAAAAATAAACGAAATGCTCTTATGTAATTATGCGTAAATATGTCTGAAGCCTGAATACAAATGATTTGATATGGAAAAGCACAGTCTTTTGTCATGATGTTGTAGTTATGTACAGTAGTTAGTAGTTACAACACAAAAGGAAAAACCATTTGTTTTATGTCGCGCATTTTGCCTCTTTTCATACTGTTTGTTTGTTTGTGGTTTTTCCTCTTGCAAAGCTTTGTGTACATTTGTAATTAGCACAGGTAATTGCATTGTATTTTAAGACCAAAGTGCTAATGAGCCGAAAGCCGAGAGTCTAGAGTTAAGATGCCTGATTTTTGTAAATTTGTGGCTTAATCAACACACGGATTCATTAGCTCTTCTATGTTCTACTCCTCACCCCATTAAGTATGTGCGATACAACTACTAACTATTTGCAATGTGTACGCTTGAACTCCAAACCTCGTAACACAGATAGATTAATTTCTCTCATATGCATTAATTTTGTCAAACTGAGATGCTTTCTATGTCACATGTCAGATGTTACCAGAAAATGTTTTCACTCCAAAAATGTAATTTGTTCTAATTAAACAATTTTTTGTTTTATTTTTTAACAGCGAACTCTTGGGAAAGAAAAATCACGTATCGGTCGAACGGCTTTACACTATATCGCCGAAAATGGGAATACTGATTGTCTTGAGCTTCTTACTAGTTTGGGTGATTTTGATTTGAATGCCACAGATCACGAGGGTTAGTATAATTCTGCAAGTATTTTAATATACGAAATACATATAAAATATGTTCTGCCAAAATCAAACTGTATAGTAAAGAATTTTAACTACAGTCTTAACTACAGAACAGTGTGTCTGCTCGCTAAAACTAAAGATGAAGAGATTAAAAGATGATTATTAGTAAACATACAAGATATGTAATCAGTGTTTAAATTTTTCAGGTCACACCGCTTTGCATTTGGGTGTCATAAACGGAAATCGGGACAGCGTGCAGATTTTGATCAATGCCAAAGCAAACATAAACTGTTTGGACAATGAAAAACACAGCTTAGTGCACTGGGCAACGGGTTAGCTTTTATAGTTTTAAACGATGACGTTGACCATAATCACCATAACACATTTTTTTCATGCTCCATTATTTCAAATGACATGTATTATATAGAGTAAAAGTGACATGTACTATTCTTGTAATCACACCAAACACAACACATCAGCCACCCTATTTCTAGAATCCAGAATCCTCAATATAGTTTTCTGGGTTAAAGGTGTACATGAAAATTAGCAGAATATGTAATGTGTGTGACATATGACATTTATGGTGGTCATATAAATCATGACACGTTCACTAAATTGCTTTCTATTCATTCATTCACTGTAGTTTGTGGGGAGTCTGAGATTCTTGCCATACTGTTGCTGAATGGGGCCTCTGCGTCTACAAATGACAGTAAGTTGAAAGAGCGTGTTACATTTATCCACAACAAAATAAACGAAAAACCAAACATTTGACATGTCTATTAAAAAATGTGTACCAAATACCAAAAGTTAAACTAGAAACTTGACCCATGCATTTTGACACTGTCTAAATACATAGCAATGAAAATAAATAATAATGAAGATAAACGATTAAAATGATGTGTTTCCATTTTTCTTTAAAGTTCACAGTGCAACTCCACTTCACTATGCAAGTCAAATGTGTGGGAGGACTTCAAGCAACAACAAATCCAACAATCAGGAAAAATTCAACGTACCCAGATCACGATCACTAATTATCCTAAGACAACTGATACAGCATGGCGTCACAGTTAATGTCAAGGATAGAGACGGTCGAGAACCGTTGCTATGGGCTGCATCTGCTGGTGAATTTTTCATCTTTGTCTATTTTTTAATTAGAAAAGAGAAAAGATATAGTCATAACTTGAAAATGCACACTATTGTAATAATTATTTTTGTAAATTTAGGGAGTAGTGAAGCTATTCTTGCACTTGTGAATGCGGGTGCTTCCGTGGATGCTGAAGACAAAGATGGACTCACCGCTCTCCATTGTGCCGCCTCTCGTGGACACACAGACTGTATAGAAACGCTCATTGGACTTTGTGGAACAAATGTGGATCTGATTGGTGCGAACGAAATCATATGCACATTCTTACCCTGTACTTTTTACTACTACAAGGAGAAAGTAGTGAAAGTCAATAGATAAATAAATCATAAATGACAATGTGACTTTATTGTGTTTTTCTTTAGACAACAACGGTTGTACTGCTCTTTTCTACGCTGTCACTTTAGGCCATCCTGACTGTACAGAGCTTTTACTTAATTATGGTGCTGAACCAAATAGACAAGATAGAAAAGGTATTTTGATTAAAATTTTTGGATATGAAATATAAAATACAAATGCAATATTAAATCTTACTTGTTGTTTTTAATGTTATGTAAAAATAGGACGGACACCAGCGCACTGTGCATCTTCAAAAGGACAATTGGAAACAATTAAGCAGATTCATAAACACGAAGCAAATCTTTGGATGAGAAATGTAATACATATTTTCCTATATTGAAGACTTTATTTTGCACTTGGTTCATTGTTTACTACCCAAGATCCAAGATATAGATTTGAAGACGTTGTTAATTTGGGTTTGGGTTTTAGGTCAGAGGTGAACTTCCTTTACATGAAGCAATTTTGTCCAGGAGGAAAGAGCTTGTTATCTGGCTTCTAAGTCAGAGACCAGAAGCTGTAAATTCCGTAAATAATGATGGACGCTCATGTCTTCATCTCGCTAGTTTGTCAAACAATGTGCAAATGGTCAAGGTAAATAAATAACATTTAATGCAACAAAAAAGAGCAATAATTATGCTTGTCAATTTATCTTCAATAAGCATTCACTAAATATTCACGTTCTCCTTCTTTGTAGATTTTACTTGACCATTCTGCAGATGTAAATCCTGTGATGAAAAATTCAAAAGGGACTCATATGACTCCTTTGGATGCGGCGCTTCACCGTGGCAATTCAGCAGTAGCAAAATTCCTGCAACTTCATGGTGGTGCAGCTTTCAATTCATTAAATGATCCAAAATTCATGAATAGAGTTCTATTGAGTCAAAACAGGTGCGTACGTGAATATGTTGTACATTTTACTTTGTTTTCAGTTTTCTTTTTGTTTCCTGTGGTCCATTGTCAATATAATATAAAATATCAATCATACTTTTATTCAATTTTAGATCCTCGACTGATTCTCGAATGTCCAATAACATGATGAGTAGCTCTCGACTCACCTACAATAACATGACGAACATTCAATGCAGCACTCCCGATCAGCATGTAGTCCTTACACCTGATTACATTATTTCTTCCACTCCGATTCAGCAATATTATAATGGTACGTCAACAGAGAGTAAAGAGAAAGAGAATAAAGAGAAAGAGAGTAAAGAAAAAGAGAATAAAGAAAAAGAGAATAAAGAAAAAGAGAGTAAAGAAAAAGAGAATAAAGAAAAAGAGAATAAAGAAACAGAGAGTAAAAACATAGAGAGTACAGAGATTGCAGGTGTTTAGCGAGAAAGAGCTACAATTATTAGCTATGACAGTAGTCGGAAAATTAGTTGAATTGAATTGATTTGTGAACCCGGCGTATGTAAAGGTTTTCTCCCTGAAAATATCCGTTTCATGCAAAGATTAAAATAGCACAAAATGATGAGTTTCCCTTGGACTTGATCATTAAGCATTGAGCACCCTAAATATATCATCAATGTCAATAATATTGCAACATCAATCTATTAATACATACATCTCTATATTCATCAAAATGTCTCACTTATATTGTAAGCCGTAAAATCTGAATGTATTACTTTCAGAGTATGCATTATACATGTTCTTGTATATATGTATGCAGATTGTCTGCTTAACGCATTAATAAAATCCATTATTATTATTCTTATGGTCAGTTCAAGTTCAAATTCAAAAAAAAAACATAACAAGTAATATTATCTAATAATAAAATGAATAAAAATCAAGTTCATTATGCTCATTTGTTACATCATATTTACCTCATACACAATAGAAAAAATAAAAAAATAATATATGTATGCGGGAAATCCTTTGTGTGTGTAATGATTCCTTTGAGAGTTGTAAATAAACAAATCTTATTCATTTTTTCCCCTATGTTTTCTATTTTATTTGAAGATGGACTAGAACATGAAGTGACGGAGGAGAAGAAAATGATGATGATGATGGAACAGGGTAGAACTAGTGGAGCTGGTCAAATAAATATGAGTGGAGAATCTGAAGGTTTTGGAAATAATACAAAACATGATTCTTTTGATATGATCAATAACGGCCGAGCCCATTTAGATAATCAAAATCATATGGGGTACACTGATCAAACTGGTACTGGAACTGGAACCGGTACTGGAAGTGGTACAGACCAAGGAATGTTATCTGATGAGATTACCCGGGCAGAATCCAGGGAGATTCAAGGAATTCTCAAATCTGGCTCAAGAGCTGAGGAACTAATCACGTCGACTGATGAAGGGAAAGGAACTGAAGAGACTGAAGAGACTGAGGGCATGTCCCAAGAAGAAATGGATGCTAAAGGACGAGGGGAAGGAAGTGGTTCTGGAAGTGGAACTACAGGTGATGAAACAGGATCTAAAGGTAGTGAAACTGAGACTAAATCTTCACCCATTGATCAAATTGATTATGAACTAATAGAAAAAGTCCCAGTGAAGAAACGTCGCTACAATAAAAATATTAAATCCGCCCATCAAACTAACGTAAGTAGTATGCGTAAGAAAAAATTTAGAAAGACAAAGAGTATCGAAGGAAAGACATTAGGTATTGAAGAGGACTATGTACAGCGTGAAAAAAGACAAATTACCAGTGCACGTTCTGTGAGTCCCATAAAAAGAAAGTCTACCGCCGTAAAGACCGGTGCACGTTCTTGTAGCCCTAATAATCTCCGTTCAGAATACGCTAGCCCAACTCAAGATTCCGCTACAAGTAGTCGAAGTGTTAGTCTGGAAGTCATAGCGGGTCACTCTGATGATGAAAATGAGGAGGAAGAAACAGCGGGACGAAAAACTAGGAATTCCATGTCTAGAAAATCCATGATTGATAAAAAATCTAGATCTAGTTCCATTAAATCCCATGTTCAGGGTGAAGGGAAATCAAGGAGTAATTCTAGAAAATCTATTTTAGGTGAAACTGGAAAATCTCGAGCTAGTTCCCGAAAGTCAATGCATGCTGATGATGATGATGGTGGTCGTGCGGAATCCAGAGAATCTCGAAAAGTGAGTGTGCATGAAGACGGAAAGTCTAGACCAAGTTCAAGTAAATCAAAGAAATCTGTTAAGTCTTCAAAATCAAAGGGTCAACAGGATGAGCAGGATGAAGAGGAAGAAATGGACATTGACTCACGTCCAAGCTCCTCTAGATCTAAAAAGAAAAGTAGAAATAAAAGTAGAGATGATCAAGAGGAGGAGGAGGAACTTATAACATATGAAATACAAATGCAGAAAAGTGACACTAGAAGTGTAAAATCTGGCAAATCCACAAAATCCAATAAATCCAACAAATCCACAACTAGTAAAAAATCAATGAAAAAAGTTGAACCGCCACCTTCCGCTTCTGAACCAGATGAGCCAGAAGAAGATCAGGGACAAGAGCAAGATAAAGTAGTAGTAGAAGAAGCAGTAGAAGAAGCAGTAGAAGCAGTAGTAGAAGATGAGGAAATTGAAATGAAACCAAAAACTTCCATTCCAAAAATGAAAAAATCTCCTAAATCAATAGAAAATAATAATAAAATTGAGTCCACTTCCGTCAAATCATTAAAGAGTAATAAAACGACCAAGTCAAAAACAAATATTAAACGATCCGAATCAAATTCCTCCAAAGAAGATTTACAATCTATAAAATCCAAAGGTAGTAGTAGTAAATCGGAAAATACGGAAAGTACCGAGGTGACCAAAACTCAAAAGTCTAAAACAGTTAAATCTAAACCTAAAATAAAGAAAACAACCAGTTCAAATCATTCTCAAAATTCAGGACAGTCTCAGGATAGTCAAAGTAATAGTAATAGTAATTCATCAGGTACAGACGAAATTGATTATGGAAATGCCATTAATTTGAAGGAGGCTGTGAAAAAAAGGAAAGCCAAACCCAGGAATCCAAAGGATGTTAAATTACCATCCAAACTCAAAAATAGCGATTTTCCTATCGATGGGAAAATTACCAAGAGAAGAAATACTCTTATCAATAATGCTGCAAATCACAAAGGAAAAGAAATGACCACTTCAGAAGAAAGAGAACTTGAAACACAGGATAAAATTATGAGTGGGAGGAAACAATCCGTCCTTTATGATATGAACAAAGTGGACAAATTAGACAAACAAATATATAGTCGCTCTACGAGTCGAATGAATGATAGTGGCCTTGGATACGGAAGAGTTGTCCCAAATTCTAAAGGAACCGACGTGGAAACTCATGTTAGCGTCACACAAGCTATGCAAGTTTCCATGAGAAAGTAAGTTTACATTCCATTCTTTCTCTTTTTACTTATATGTACACCTAAACTTTAATAACATTATTCATCACTTCACTCGCTTATTCTCCTGTTCTACTTCAAGTTTTGAAATTTTTCATTGTTTATTTTCACCTTTTTTATAGGTACACACTCGAACGTCACATTTTCAGTCAATTACTGGAACTGAAACGACTAGACATGGAAAATGGAAATAATAGACCAGCTGAGAGTATGATGGTAAAGAGACTGGTCGAAGCAAATAGAAGAGCTGGACTTAACCATCATTTCAGGTAAAGAATCCGAAAACATTTTACTATGTCTTCACTATTTTTGTCCGACTCGAAAACAATTAAAAAATTCAGCAATATCAATAATAATATGATATTGTGTGTAAGTTAACAGTAATACATAATATATGATTTATTTATTTTTTTAAAAAAACAGCGACTTTGCCAATGCCTTCACATTTAGAAATTATGAAAAATATCTTTATGGTGAGTTATTTATTAAAATTTAAACACTAATACGGGTTATTATATATTCACATGTTATACAATTTTGAAGAGTAATGTTTAATTTACAACATGACCGATTACTGATGATTGTATTTTTTTTCCATGTAATTTGCTTTGCGTAGATCAACTTAAATTGTTACAAGCCGGAAACAAAAAACTTTTGCCCAGATTTGCCCCATCGGATGACATTGAAAAGGTTTGAAAAAATTGATTTTTTTATATTTTTAGCTACAGTGTGTAAAAAACACTGTTTTGTTTTATATAGTCTACTCCTTTGAACAGTATTTTTCTCTTTGTACTTCATGATACATAAAACATTAAAACCCAGGAAATACAGAATCGAATAGTTAAAAAATTACCTATTGAAAATTGTCATTACTGTAGAGTAGGCTAATACTGCACACTTTTCCCATTGTAGTGGGGAAAAGTTGTCTGGAAAAGTATATTCCCGTAATGCTAGGAACTTGATATTCCAGAACATTAATATTGGGATTACTTCCAGTTAATCCCAATTAAAATCAA